>JAWPHD010001242.1:50000-342578 GCA_037043455.1 Cyrtodaria siliqua | reverse complement strand
ATAACCCGGATATCATCATGCCGACGCTGACAAAATGGCGCGAAAAGGTGTCATATTAAACTCTTCATACGTTCAGCCCTCGTGTAGTCCGTAAGTCATATTATATTTTCCTGACGAAAAGTTGGTACATCAAACGAGAATCAATGGAAAAGTGAGATAATTAGATACTTTGATGGGTAATGCTTGTTATTCGTAAAAGGGGAATATATACCCCCCCCCCCCCACACCCCGCATCCCCACCACCACCACCACCACCACCACACACACACACACACACACACACTCACACACACTTCTGTCTACCCGTCGAGTCTCGAAAATGTTATCCGGACTCGATATCCGGACTTGATATCGATCATGATCCGCACTTGAGTAATTGTTATTCAGTCTTCTCCAAACTTGTTCAAATTGTATAAAACAGCAATAGTTTGTCAGTCCTGTTATTCAAAGAAAGACAATTTCGCTATAATATGTGAAGCAATAGAGGGGACATCCGTGCCCTATGGACACATTTGAAGGTAAACCAAAGAATAATCAAATGAAAAATACGGTGAAGAATGTGACGAAACTCGATCCATAATGTATGTATATACGCAGATTAAAAAGTAAGTTTTTATATTCCCGGTTCTTAAATTATTTGCCTAAATTGAATTATGAGTTGGTACTCTAGTTAGGTCGCTCCAGTTTTGGGCCTGACTGGTTAAGCCGTTTATATTGTGCTATCGAGTATGGATTCTCAAACTATGGAAGTTTTACATGTATATATATCTCGCTGTCAGTAGGTTAACAAACGGTGTACTTGTAGCGTAAAATGTGCATTTGTTGGCGGATATGGGAATTTAATGAAATGTTGTCTACGTTTCCCTGGACTTTGCCTGGACTTTGCATGTACATGTTTGCTATTGTATATTAATACGAGATTAATCAATCATACTGAGCGATTTCTAACTATTACATGACTGAGCTGCATTTCCTAATTTAAGTGATCTGGTATGCTTCAGAGTAATTAGTTTCATCGCTCAGAGTATTATAGGACTCAGAACGAGTTGACTAAAGTGGCATTGTTTGATATACATTCTTACTACGGTTTGTGGTTTAACTATGACAGTTGACTTAGGTATCGGATACACGATGTCAGGAGTGTTGTGGTATGAGAGATGATGTTGAAAGGATATATGTGACAGTGTACATTGTTTGATTTAGGGTAGGGTTCTGTTATAATAATAATTAAGGATCTCAACGTGTAATGATATGTGTTTTAGCGAATGCTAAGTAATTGTGAACAACTGGGGTGAGCGGGATTTTATGAATAGTATTATGTTATGGTTGTAAGTTAATTTATAGTATATAGCTTTTGGGTTTTGTGTGTGGTTTGTAAGGGTATTAGTTGGTGTTTGTGGGGTTGGTGATGGTTTTATTGTGTTTAGTGTTTAGTTATTGATTATTGGGTATGTGAGTTAGGGTTGTAGTTGTAGGTTGGTGATGAGTGGGGTTAGTTGTGATAGTGTTAGTTGTGGTTGATAGAGAGGGCTGGAGGATGGTTCAGTGTATTTGTTGGATTGTTTGGAGGGAGATTATATTAGATGTGATTGGTAGTTGAGTTAAATAGTAGGGGGGTGAGGTGAATTAGAGTGTAATAGTGTAATAAGAGAGAATAGGTAGGGGAATTGTGAAGGGGTGGTTGTAGGGGTGGTGTTTAGTGGGATATATTTTTTTTGAGGGAGTGGTTTGGTGGTTGTGGTGGGTGTAGTGGTTGGGGGGGGAAGGTGTTTATAATTTGTTTAAAGGGGGGGGTTTTGGTTTTGATGGTTTTTTTATGGTTGAGGAAAGGTGAGAGGGGTAGGTGTGTGGGTGGTGGGTGGGTTGGTGGGTGGTTATGGTGGGGTGTTGAGTTGTTGTTGAGGGGTGGGGGGGGTGTGATTGATGGTTGATGTGGGTGATGTTGGTTGATGGGGGTTGTAGTTGGTTGTTTGGTGTTGGGGTGGGGTTGGAGGTGTGGTTGGGGTGTGTTGGTGTGGGTGTAGATTGTGAATGTATTGTGGTTGTAGTGATAATTTTAGGGAAGTGAGGAAGTGGGAAATAATTAGGGATGGTTGTGTGGATTGTTGGTGGGGTGTGGTGGTTGATATGTTGGTTGTTAGGTGTGGGGGTTTGTGTGTGTTGGTTGGGGGTTTGAGGGTTGGGGATAGGGGGGGTGAGGGTTTGGTTGTGAAGTTTTTAGTTTTGTGTTTGGATTTGGGGTGGTTGTAGTAGGGTTGGTTGTGGAGGGTGTGTTGGTGTATTGGGTTGTGGGGGTTGTGGGGTGGGGGGTGGGGTTGTGGAGGTGAGTAGGGGGGTTTTGTGTGGGGGGGTGGGGGTGTGGTTTGGGGTGGAGGGATGGGGGGGGGTGGGGTTTGTGTGGTTTTTGTGGGGGGTGTTGGTGGATGTTGATTGAGGTAGGGGGTTAGGGAGATTAGGGGTTGGGGGGGGGTTGATGGGGGGTGAGGGGGGGTGGTGTTGAGGGTTTTGTTGGGTTGTGTTGGGGGTTTGGGTAGTGAGGTTGTGGGGTTGGTTGTTTTTGGGGTTTGAGGGTTGTGTTGGGGGTTTTGTTGTGATTGGGGTGTTTAGGGAGGTGTTGGGTTGTGGTTTGGAGGGGAGTGGGTGTAGTGTGGTGGGGATTTGGTGGGTTTGTGGTTGGTTGTAGGGGTTTGTTTGAAAGGGGGTGGGGGAGATTTGTGTGAGGGTGTATGTTAGTGGTGGTAGGTGTTATTTGATAGGGGGGGGGTGGGGTTATTGTGGTTGTGTTGGTTATGGGGTTGTTGTTATTGGTGTTTTATGGTGGGAGTGTGGGGGATTTGGAGTGAGGGGGGGAATGGTGGTTGGTGGGGGTGTATGTTTTGGTGGTTGAGGTTTTGTGTGTGGGGTTTTTGGTGATTTGGTTAGTAAGATTTATGAGTTTTTATTTAAGTATGGGAATTGTTAGGAGAAGAGTGTTTGGGATTTTGGTTAGGTTGGAGGATAATGAAAGGGGGGAATGTTTTAGGGTGTTAGGATGATTTGGGATGGTTAGGGTTTTGGTGAGTGGAGTGGATGGGGGGATGGGGTTTGATGATGGGATGTTGAGGTTTTGGTGGAGGGTGTTGTGGGTAATGATTTATTATGGAGAAGAATTATGGGGAGATTTGTGGAGGATAGGGAAGGGGAAATAGGGGAAGGTGATGGTGTGTTGGGGATTGGGGGTATGGGAGTTTGTGTGTGTGGGGGGGGTGGGTTTAAATTGTTGAGTAGTGGTTGTGGGGTAGGGGGGTGGGTTGTTGTATGTGGGGGGGAGAGGATGGTGGGTTTTGGGGTAGGTAGGGGTAGGTGGGGGGGTTTGGGGAGGGAGAGAGGGAGGAGATTTTTGGGTTTTAGTGGGAGGGAGGGGGGGGGATGGAGGTGTGTTAGAGTGGAAAGGGGGGGGGTGTAAGGGTTGGGTAAATGAGGTTATTTATTTTATAATGTATAGGGTAGGTGATGGGTGGTATGTGTTGTTTTGTGTATGAGGTATCATGTATTGGTGACCGTATTGTTCATAGTAGTATCGTTTTGATAGGGTAAATGTCGAGTTTTGGTAGGTGAGTAGGATGTTCTAAGGTATCGTTGGTTGTAGTATAATATTGAGAATCTAACCTAGTGATGATTTTTTTCTTTTAAAGAAATATACACTGTTGTAATTTTAACATATCAGAAAACAAGACTTTTTAAAATATTCTATATTTCAAGCTCGTTCCAGAATTTTCCTGTGATAAACATAATTAATACTGGAACAACGAAGACATCTGAAAACTATAAGGAAGCAGATCGTTATTATAAGTGTGTTCTTTCGAGGTAGTATTATATGTATATGCAACTCTTGTTCAGCCTCCAACCCAAGCGGCTTCCTCTCCTATCTCCGTAAGAATAGACTAAGGTCTAAAAAGGACCTTGGTTACACCAAGTGTGATTTGACTTGTGATACGGAAGATATATTCTTAGACGAAACAGTAACAACGGCATTTATTGAAATGTATTGAATTCTACAATTTTCACAATAGTTGCAAGCGTTTACATATTATTTATCTATGTCTCCGAAACCGCCTCTTACTCTCCGAATCCGCCTCTTACTCTCCGACACCGCCTCTTCGTAAAAAATGACCATAATTCTTTTCAATTTATATTCGATTGAATTTTCTTCATTGAACGATGAAAGATAGGTGATTTCAAAGTCATAGGACTCATTCGTGGGCAGATTTCTCATAAAACGGCAGAAAAACGGAGTAAAAACCATGTCCAGTTGAAAAAATTACACTCATCGATTGACTTATGACAATTCTACAGACCACATTTTTCAATATATTTCGAAACCAACACATGAAACAGTAAGAGAAAACATTCCTATATCGTACCACATACCCCGATTTTTGAAAAAGATCGAGTTAGGGCCGAAAAAAACGAAAATATTAAATTCACACTTACCGTTGCTGCTTCAATTTACTCTCCGCAACCGCATCGGAAGTGTCTCCGAAACGTCGTATTATCACCTCTTTTTGGATGCGGTTGCGGAGTCTAGTAGGCGTGCACTGGCAATATAAAAGACACCCCTATCTGGATAATCATTAACGTTATGTCACTTATGAAGATCTAATTAGAGTTAACGATCAAATGCCTTGATATTCGTTTCACTGATACATATCTTTGTATTAGTATGTCAGGAGGTAAAACTGGCAGCTGCTGTGTTATGGTGTTTAAAATATTGTCAGTGTTTTTGCCAATTCTTATGCTTTAAAACAGGAATATATATGACACTATCTGCTAATAAAGGGATTCCATCACGTTTTATGTTTGGGTCTAGAGGTCCGACTTAAAATTGACAAATAATGATAGATTCTATGCATCAGGACCTAAACAGAATGAATGAGCCTAAATTGCCCCCTTATTTACAAGAATATTCGTTTTGCACAGTAATATGTGTTACCTAGGTTACACACCAGGGTTGGTTTAAGCATTGTATGCCCAAATCCAATCACAATCTATGGTGAATTCCAAATATTACACGGTGATAACATATTTTGATTGATATGAAACTGTGTATCATAAACTGAAATATGTTTAAAATGTTTGACTCTTCAGTAAAAGGCCTGATATACCCCGTTTGAGGTTTGTTCGTAACGTTTGAACACTGGTGGTGTAATATTGCACTGTACTACACAGTACCTTTCTCCAAGTACCATTTATTATATCTATAAAGTTGTTTCATTCAATCAGCGGCATGAATGTAGATGATATCTTTTGACAGTAATGTCTTCCGAATAAATCGGTTAAATTGCGGGGAGTATGTATCATATCTTGTATGAACAAGCTACTGAGGTTTTATTGACGTTTTCCGGTTTATGCTTTTCTTCACCTGGAAATGTATTAAACAAGCCTGATATTATAATGATATTGAATTGAATTGAATTGGGGTTTTAAGGCGCACCAACACATGAAAAGTTTATATGGCGCCTAGCAGGCATGAACATGCCAGGCTCATCTACCATGTACATCGAGATAAAACATGGAAAATGGGCCTAGAACCTTCTCACCCTGAACTGCAGAGTTGCTGCAAATTCTATCGTAGAAACTCCATTTACGCTGGAGCCACGTTATTGTTTTTCTGCCACTGCTCTTTCGATGCGAGCAAGATGGCACCTGAAACAATGCAGGGATCATGATGAAGACCTTTAATGAACTTGAACAAAAAATGATAAAATGAACATGAATTTGGGGGGATTCTACCCCTCTGCCTACCCCTCCAAAGGGATCTGCAGTGGCCCTATTCTTTGCCCCGTGACCAAACGGGGCCCCCGGCAACCACACGGGGCTTATAATGATATATTCATATACAATTAATATCATACCTACGTGTATTCTGATAATGATGGTAAGTCGACCTATCGCTGCAGGCTAATTAGATAATGACAGATTGTCTAAGTCATTATGTTTGTTAATGTTTATACTATTTGAGACAACTCAAGCTATCATCAAATACAATAGTCTGCATTAAGTCCCCTTTGAATTATTGGCTTCAAACATAAGTGGTTCAGAGCTATTCAGAAATGTTTGGGATTTTAAAATTTTATTTTGATTCTGATTGCAAAATATTAAAAAACATGTAACCACTCCGGACGACAGCCAGTCTGCAGGCTAATTTAAAGTAGCTTACAGCCAACAACAGCCAACTTTTACAACATAATTATGTACACCGTTTCTAAACCTACTGACGACGAGGTATATATACAACTTACATATTTTGAGAATCAAAACTCAGTAGACACACTATAAACGACTTTAACCAGCCAGGACAAACCCCAAAACTCGAGCGTCGAATTAAGACTTACCATTATATAATTCATTTTACGCATATCCAATCACGGGTATTTTAAGAACCCGGGAATAAACCCAAACTATTTTTCAGTAAAAGTATGATTATTTGTTTAATCGTTTCCTGTCAGATCAGCATTTTATACGGTCCCTCATTGTAGACGATTGTTGATTGCAAATGTTTTAGATAAGAATGTTAATTTAAGATTTTCAACATTGCAGTTCACACCTAGTATACTAAAATCATCTTTAAGTACAAATAGTAGTGTGTTTAGGTCCAAACAAACAGTTACTCTAAGCCACATTCACAAAAGTATCTTATATACATGGAAAAAAAGAGAATTTTCTTACCTTCCTACCCATCGGAAAAACCTAAAGTCGGGTTTGGTCGAACTAAGATATTTTTAAGAGTGGCCTTACCAGTTGTGGTTATTAGGTGTGATAGATGTCCTCAAAGAAGGGCGAAGATATAACGTTATCAATAAGATTAACTTGCATACATGTACGGGAGTCACGAGTTACTCCATGTATTATCTCCCTTTCTTGTTTACTTCACTTTGTTCTACCACATGCTTACGAGTAAACTATGTGTCTACATGTATCGCGTTAAACTTTGTATACTCCTTAACCTTGACCTCCTTATCCCTGACCTCAGGTTTACCTGGTTACAGATTGACAATCTTCAATGTTTATTATTTTATTTTCGTTATTATGTCAGTGACCTGAAATGTTGCCAAATGTAATGACCCAGTTTTAGCAGATATATCGTTTTTAAGAAAGTAAACAATATCACCTAGATTGGAAAATGAGGTCAATCGTTGGTTAACAATCAGGTCACGGTGACCTATTTCTTGAAGTATTTAAACAGGGTACAAATACTAATTGTGTCTCCCGTTTGACAAGAAGTGTATAGGATATTGACATGACAACGTGAAGGTCATCATACTATACAAGTTCAAGGTCATAGCGTAAAATACTAGTATTACAGAGACAATTTTGTCAAAAAATGTTAAAAAGAAGGTCAGGGTGACCTATCTCTTCAATGTTTATGCATGGCATGCGTAGTCATGGGTCTCATGGATCCGACCTGCAATGATATCCAACGCATGTGGTCAATATTTCATGATTTGGTTATGATCTGAAAGTCCAAAATGATCTCAAAGGTTATTTACTTTCTCAGTTTAAGATAAACACCTTTAAAACGCAATCAGTGTAGACGGAACATGAATACAAAACACTAAATCGCTAGGGGACTTTAATTTAAAATTAGAGTCACAGTGACCTACGTTTTCATTTTAATTTAAAGTCAAGAAAAGCTGCTGAGCATTACAGTGTGTTCAAATGTATTCCCGCTGCTATGAAATTGTCTGTGAAACTGTAAAATAAAATTAACTGTAGCTACAGCTTTTGTGGAGGATTAAGTTGACGTTTCGAATTTTGTCAGTCCGTCCGTCCGTCCGTACCTTTAGCATTTCGGAAATTACAGCATTTACAATGGTTAATGTCAACCATGACGATGTGTCGCAAGCAATTCACGTGTCTCTATCATTACGGTCAAGGTCATACTGTAGGTTGAAATCCATCAATTCATATTCATCGATATACAGAGAATATTCATATCCACCCTATATCAGGCCTGAGACGCCATATCAGCCCGAGAGCTTTAGCATATACTTCAGCTTGCTTTGTCGAAAGGGAAACTTCAGCTCACTCACTACGCTGTTTTCCAGGGAGAACAAAAAGTGTTTTATTTATAGATATAGTCCATTCTGATGTGCTCATGCCTGTTGCGTAAGTGGTACACAACATTATTTTTTTCTTTATTGAAAATGAATTTGAAATTTTCCTCCAAGGATAATGATTCTATAGCCAATAATGTGCCACGAGAACAGGATGGAAGTAACTAATGAAACGCAGACGACAAACCATCCTCGTGACAAATCGTATACAATCGTAACTAATCGGTTATTTCACTCTGGTAAAAGGATCGAGATGAACATTCGATTATTTCCGTAATATGACATTTTTTCACCCTTTATTTCACGCGTGTGATAAAGCTTTATTGCCCGGCAACGAAATTACTAGCTAGGTCTATGTCGTATCGTATATTCAAAAACAACATATTTATAGGAAAGTATATGATAAAACTTTGTATTTCAGGTCTCGGGGAGCCATTATGACTGGCTACTATCCCTTCCACCTGGGTATGCAGCACGGAGTCATTAACAAATACCAGCCGAAGTACATGCCTGCCGACAAGGAAACCCTGCCGGAAGCTCTCCGAAATAACGGATACGCCACACACATGGTGGGAAAGTAAGTCATGAGATGCATTGTTACTAATACAAATTGTGATATTGACATAGGTCATACTACACCAATTCATTTTCCATAGGCCTACCTTATAGCTCTAAGCTATGTACTGAGTTATCTAATATAGGAAGCTGTATTTTTTATTACTTGTTTTGAAAGACCTATCTTAGTTTTATCAAAAAAACATACATAAGCCATACGTTGAGTATGATTTGAAAAAGCTGTTTGGGTCGGATGGTGCTGACCTACCTACTTGCATGTAGAAACATGAGGAAAATGTAAAATATACTTCTTTTTTTTTGATTATGCAGCACATTGTGAATACATTGCACAAATGTATGATTTAACCTTTATAAGAACTCTTCAAAAGTTGAATTTTATTTTTTTAGCAAGATTGTTTGGTTTGTTTACCTTGTCAACCAATCAAAATTAAGAGATTCTGTGAATAGCTCCGAATTTACCCTGGAACTTTTCCCCTGCCCGCTGAATGGTTGGTAATTGGTGTAGTGATCAGACAAGTAAAAGCTAAACATATATGTTAGACATTAATGAAATAAAATGAGACACTCCATGCAGAATCGCATTCTACTATGATCGTGATACTCGAACTGAATTGGATAATTGATTGATTAACACCGGGCCTGGAATTCACCAAACATTCTTCAAACTATTCTTAGACTTGAGCTCAAGTACTCAAATTTCGTTCACAAATATTGCCATAACCTTCAAAGATAAACAATATTGAAGTTGCAATTGATTTGTTTTCGTCATATTTATAAATTTTAGCTAGTTATGAACATTTATCCTTCAAACTTTTAGAAATATTTGTGATTGAAATTTGCATACTTGGGCTTAAGTCTAATAATATTCTCAAGAATGGTTGGTGAATTCAAGGCCAGATGCCCCTCCGGAACATTTTCCTGCACAGGCTGGCACCTGGGTGGTGCCATCGACGCTCCGGAAGCTAGAACACGGACACCCCATTCGATATAACAATGTTCCATCAGTTAAGCAAATTGACAGTGTTCGGTATGGATCATATCTGACATTTAATATGCATTTTGATTATATTTGCTTATTTTCAACGCTTAAAACTCGGGGAGGCTTTCAAGTAATTCGAGATATTAATGTTGACACAAACGGTAAAAAAGTATAATACTAAAACGCGATATCAAATGTAAATAAGAAGTTCTATTCATATACAAGGCATGTTAATGTGTTTTCATATCCTCTTCGCGTCCCTTTTAAAAAGAACGCGATATAAAACAAAACATATTACAGTTCAAAGGTAATGTACGCGTTCGTTTTAAATGTAAATTTGTTAAAACATAATATTCGTTTTAAATGTAAATATGTTAAAACATAATATTCGTTTTAAATGTAAATATGTTAAAACATAATATTCGTTTTAAATGTAAATATGTTAAAACATAATATTCGTTTTAAATGTAAATTGGCTTAAAATTCACTGAATGTCTGATGCTATTCATCACTCCGAATCGTTAAACAAGTACACATATTTGGCTTTTATAATTCATATAAGCTGTTTCAAATAGAGAGAACGCTGATGTATTATAAGCATACAAACCGCGGTACTGTTCTAGTAGTAGAGCATCGGCCTCGGGAGTTCAATTCCTGCCGGGTTGCACCAAAGACTTCGTAAAAACAAAAGACTCCATAAAAACAAAAGACTTCATACAAATGCCACGAGTATCCACCGTTCTTGATGTTTAGCATGTTAAGGGTAGTGCTATATTTGGTCGGCGCCGTTTAAATTCGTTCTAGTTTTTTATTATTTTATGCCGAGGCCGCTGACAATAATACATTGCTGCCACCATTGAAGCCAATGCCAATAGTTTCATAAATTCAAAGAAATATAAACAGATCGGACAGGGAAAGTAGCATTCAAGGAGGACAGTCAACCACAAAGCACAGAAACAAACACGCAAACAGAAAAACAAGAAGGCAAAATTAACAATGAATACAAACGACATCACAAACATAAAAGGGTTGACAATAGCCCATTTCACCGGTACTTCGGAAATCTCCGTACACTGTTCGGAATTTAAGTCACGTGGCGCAAAGTCACATGACTTCAAGAACTAATCAGATGCTGGTAGTCACAGATGTATCAACACTCACAAATTAACCAGTTTCAGTGTTTATATAATGAGTTAATGAATGCGTATTGTTTCGCTAAAACACCGCAGTCATTTGTGATATTCTATACAGAAACCATCTTGACTCATTTCTTGGAAACTGGATCGGATTTCAAGGCTACAGGAGCACGTGTTGAATTGTTTACATTGGAGCATGTGCGCGTAAGTTAGAACCGGTGTTACTATAGAAATATTCATTGTTTTCTGACAATCTCGTTTTTGAATTGTAGCAACAAACACGCTTTAATTTTTGTTTTTCTACAGTACCAAACACATTAATAACATAAATATGTCATGCGTTCAAGTTATGGTCTGATATTTAATAACATTTGTGTATTGTTTTTAATTCACATTGGACACCGTTACAATGAATATTTAATGTGCCTACCAGCGTTTGATTGGTCGACCTATTTGGCTACTCGGAGAAAGTTCGTTATTATCCGTGTTCGTTCGGCAAATGTCGGGGTGAAATGGGCTATAGGGCTACCGCCTTGGAACGGTCAGTGGCAAAGTAGGTCACTGGGGGTTTAAACCGGTTCTAGGGTGCACCAAACCTCACACTTACCCTACTGTCATCCCATTAAAACAGGATAGTGTAAATAAAGAAATCCCCGCCATGATCTAATATCTAACCAACAAGGCAGCATCAATAGGCAATATAAGTAAAACACAAATATGCTCGTGTAAATATAATACAAAAAAACAATAGACAAGAAAGCCACAATGAAGGTACTCAATGACTTGGCAGAAGTCAGAGCAACAAGAGAATAAACCATTAAGGGCACGACAAGAAAGATCATAGACAAACATTAAACGCCACCGTCCCAATGGGCTTTAGATAGGCGTCATCAGAGGGTCCACAGCCTGTCCGGTCATCGTAGAATTAAAGAAGAAAGCATAGTGGCGAACTGTAAAAGGGTCCACCACCAAGCATGCAGTACGTTGCAAAATGATAGGGTCACAACCTCTTTTGATAAACTTTTTGACAAGTTTAACAAAGATAGTATGAAAGTGATCATGACCAAGAATCTTACGAAGTTTATACATCACATCACCATAGAAGTCAGGCTGTGATAGTTCTTGTCGCATAAGAGTTCTTAAATTACTTTTATATTTGGAAAGAAGATCAGGATTACGAAAATAAACTTTTGCAAAGGTTTTACGAAGATTATGGTAACGGTAACCCTGACTGAGTAGCTTTTTAGTTATACAAAGATTACGAATATTAAAGTCCTTAACTCGAAAACAAGCTCTTGAAAAAGGAATAAGTTGAGACACATACACCCCATAAGAAGTTGCTCGGTGGGGATAATTAACAATGTCATAATTAAAATCATCTCTCTTGTCGTAGATTTTGCTAATTATTTCACCATTTTCAATCGAGAGATCTAAATCAAGAAAAGAAGCGTTATTATTAGATATATTAGCTTTGTTAAGCTGAAGTTCTTTAGGATAAATATTATTAGCCATTGAAAGAAAGGGTTGCCAATGTTCAATATGTCATCCAGATACCGAGAAACATTACTTTAAACATTACCTTATTAATATTTTAGTGCAGTGTGGCGGCTGTAAAAGTCTCCCCGTGTTACGAATCAGTACTGTTATTTTTACTGGTCCTTTGGGACCAACGAGCCCAATATTGAAGTAGAATACCGCTGAAGCCGGTGCTAGGGGGCGTGACAGGTGTTGCTTCTTTCATTACTTCTCATGAACAGATTCAATAAAACCGAGTCTGCTGCTTTATTCGCTTAACTGTGTTTGTTGCTTCCAAAGGATCACCTTTATCTGTATTTATTAAGTATTTATTAAATTCACACTAGCGTTCGTTTAGTGCAGTGTGGCGGCTTTAAAAAGTATCCCCGTGCTACGAATCAGTAGTGTTATTTGTACTGGTCCTTTGGGACCAACGATCCCAATATAGGTGGCTTTGAAGTAGAATACCGCTTAAGCCGGTGCTAGGCGGCGTGAGAGGTGTTGCTTCTTTCATTACTTCTCATGAACAGACTCAATAAAATCGAGTCTGCTGCTTTATTCTCTTAATTGTGTTTGTTGCTCCTAAGGGATCACCTTTATCAGTATTTATTATTTAGGTTTAAGAACTGAAGAAAGTTATTTAACTGTTCGGCGACAATGACTATGGCAGCCTGACTTCTATGGTGACGTGTTTAAGAACATAATCACGTTGATAATATGTAAGAAAGTTTATAAACTGATGTTACGACCTTATCATTTTTACAACGCACTGCATGTTTAGTGGTTGATCCCTTTAAAGTTTTCCGCTTTGCTTTCCTGTTTGATATCTGTCATTACCGACATAGTGTGTACCCTACGATGACGTCTACCTAAATCCTAAAAGGGATGGTAACGTTTAATGTGTTTCTTTAACTTCAACACAAATGCAACACTCTTATAATGGATTATGTTATTATTTTCTGCATGCTTCCATACCACATAGGAATACGAGGTAATGACAGAGCTGATAGTGCTGCTAAGGCAGCATTATATTTACATATCGCTACTACCGAATTACCTTACACTGATTTTACATGTCATATTAACACATATATTCGTAACTCTTGGCAAACCATTTGTATGGTGGCATAACTGCCGTCGAGATAATTTAGTCGCGATGATACTTGTTTCCGCTATTAAGACGACTTTTAAGCCCTATAAGTCGACTTATAAGAACAAAGTCCAGATAAGTATCGCGACAAACTTTAACCATGAAGTCGTGATTCTGCTCTAAAGTGACACTAAGTGGCTGCTAAGGCAGCATTAGATTTACATATCTCTACTACCCAATTACCTTACACTGATTTTACATGTCATATTAACACATATATTCGTAACTCTTGGCAAACCATTTGTATGGTGGCATATAACTGCCGTCGAGATAATTTGTCACGATGATACTTGTTTCAGCTATTAAGACGACTTTTAAGCCCTTATAAGTCGACTTATAAGAACAAAGTCCAGATAAGTATCGCGACAAACTTTAACCTTGAAGTTATGATACTGCTCTAAAGTGACACATTATCCAAATATTGTTTTGATATTTTGAAAAACAGGTATATAAATTTGTTATTTTTCAGATGGCATCTTGGCTTCTGCAACTGGAAGTATACACCAACATATCGAGGTTTTGACAGTTTCTACGGCCACTACTCCGGCGCCCATGATTATTTCAATCATAAACATTGTAAGAATAATTGTGTTTTACCTTGTTTAACCACATGCTGCATGACAGTACCATTATTTAAAAAAAAACTTGCTTGTACATACTTAAACAACTTCATTACCATTTCCACAAAGTCCTAACGTCTGAAGTTTAAACCCGTTTAAAATGATAAACTAATGGTTGAAGGACGTGACGTCGGAGGTCTTGACAGGAATTTTAAAACTCCCCCAATAACCAATTAACATGGACTGAGTATTATAATAAACTACGTTAGATGTCCCTCTTAAATAGTTTTAGCACAGTGTAAGTCTTAGCCAAACTACACACTTTCCAATATATATATATATATACAGGGCATTGTTAATCAGCATTTGCGTATGCTTCTCTATGGATTTAATTCAACCCCCATGCATTACAGATGGCGGATATGACTTCCGGTACAACACAACCGTTCACCATCCTCCCAAAGGTCGATATTCCACGGTAAGAAAATGTATCAAATAATATACTAGTATTTAAAATGTATCAAATAATATACTAGTATTTAAAATGTATCAAATAATATACTAGTATTTAAAATGTATCAAATAATATACAAGTATTACTTACTATCCTCATTTGCTAAGTGCACATGTATTACTATTTCTGGTAAATAAAAAAATATATAATAGGTACTAGCAATATAAACACCTTTTCTGAGATACTCTTTACAATACTTTCCAATTAAAACGTTAACTCAAGTTTCGCTTTTGTAGTCACTGTTTGGCCGACATGCAGCAGAAATTGTTAACAATCACGACCCGGAGAAACAACCGCTGTTCCTGTATCTAGCATTTCAGGGTGTCCACACACCTCTTCAGGTAATACACAGTAATACTTACTTTACACGATTGTGGGATTTTGCCTCATACTAAGGTTTACTACTGTTGCTGATAGTGACTACTTGTAAACAATGTCATGAACGAATACAAATACAATGTATTAGTTTGCCGCATGCCGCATGCCGCATGCCGAAAACTTAACGATAATCCACTCTACAGTCGGCCACACTATCACCCTTTTACAATAATGTAACGGCTACACTGACATATTTGCCATATATAATAAATATATGCATGTATATCTCATTTGCTTATATAAAAGGAGCCAAATGTAAACTAGTATAAAACGTCTCATATGATATTGATCAAATAAGAGTTTCATTTAATTGCCATTTGAGAATAAATTCATAAACGTTTCCCTTTAAAGTTCATACATGTTCATATAATGTTCGTGGAAGTCAACTTGTATATGCATCTCATATGATACTTGTATGATTCCTACATAACATGTTTTATATACGAATCGTGTACTGCTCCTTATATGAATTATCATACAATAGGTATCATATGAGAATCATATACGAATCATAGGATACGTATGTGTGGCAAATGTAGAATATATCATAGAGCAGACTACGACTCCGTCTTAGAGATACATTTATCATTTGGCAAACAGATACGATTATAAACTATTCCTGAGAATTCCCAACACATTTATGTTCGTGGCACTATATGCGTATACTCCTTTTTAGGTTCTCGACATTTTAAAGGGCAGACCTCGGTTTAAGTCCATCCTAAGGACTGGTCAGTGTGATTTTTTCTCAAGTATTTCTAGAATTAATCCAAATTCGGTCCTGACTGGGATAGAACGCACTATCCCTGGATTACTAAACCCAGGTACTAATCATTACATCACGGCTACCCCTGTTATCCCTTTAAAGTTCTCCGGCCATGTTTTGTTTCATGAACATGTTTATGTTTATCTAAATCGAAATCAATCCACATCAAAAGATATTTACAATTCACACATTGCAATATCTGTGAAAAGCGAGAAGAAGATGTTATTTGATGACGTAAAAACACTGAACAGGTAAATTAATCACAGGTAAATGTATTTATCAAATTATCTGGCAAAGTTATGCAGCTATACAATTCATAGTAGTATCTACGTCATGCAAATAATATTTAATTTTACATACAACTTAGTAGCGGTTTTCAATATAAGTTTCTCTCCGAGACTATCATATGATGTTTAAGAGTAAAATTTGTTAATTTATATTGCTACAAACAGGACGGCCATTCATCTTAAAGCAAGCTGCTATGATGCTCACTCATGTACATGTAATCAATATGTACCTGTACATTTCCTGTATATTTTCAATAGCGATTGTGACGTACAGGAGTACCGCCATCAGTTGGAAATGTTTATAAAATCGATACAGGAAAACAAACAAAGATTAACTTCTTTTGATCCGATATAATGTTGATATAATGTTAATTATGTGTGCCATTGCTATCAGTGGTTAAAGTTTCGGATTGTGAAACTTCAAGTTAAAGTATTTTTTACTGGGCCTCGCGTTCGAATCCCATTAAAACCTCTGTTTTTTATGGGTTTATTTTTTTACTGGAATTCTCAGTTCATTTTGTTGTTTTTTATATAGTTTTGCTCCTATTGATAATTTTATTTATTTTTTACTTATTTTATCTTTTCATTTCATTGCAATAAACCATTCAATCGAGAATTATATATATATACTTTTCATTTCCGTTTCCGTGTATATACAACAAATAAACGCCGCTGATGAAGACCGCTAGGTCGAAAGCTATGGCAAAAAAGAAAGATTTTGTTATATATTCATTCATTCATTCATTCATTCAATTTATTTATTTAATTTATTTTATTTTATTTTATTTTATTTTATCTTATTTTATTTTATTTTATTTATTTTATTTATTTTATTTATTTTATTTTATTTATTTTATTTATTTTATTTATTTTATTTATTTTATTTAGTTATCTCCTCTGTATTTTAGGTTCCGAATCGATATTCCAGTATGTACGAGCACGTAGAGAATAAAAATAGAAGAATTTACAGTGGTGTGTATGATTTATTTTTATTATTAAAGTGATAAATAGAAATTGAATGCATTAGAGAAACGTCTTTGTGACTGTCCAAATATATATATTCTATATTGCGTAATTGATTTATGCATCCATTCTAAAACTTTGTCAGTTAACAATAAACTCCATTCAATTAAACCGTTACTCGGAGAATGGCGTTCTTCTAGTAGACCCGTTCGTCGAGAGGAAGTCATTCTAGCCTGGTGCAGGATAGGGCATACACGTTATACTCATTCATATTTATTACAAGGTGAGCAATTACCAGAATGTTAACGGTCAAACACATCTTATTGGAATGTGTAGACTTTGATCCTATGCGTCAAAGGTACTACAATGTTAATACTATGAAAGAGTTATTTGATACTGTAGATTTTAGTCTTGTTTTAGATTTCCTAAAAGAGATCAGACTATATAAATCATTATAATGTGTTCTTATATATATTTACTTGTTTATATGCCCGTTGACGGGCATTGGTTGATTTACATTACATAGTTTATATTACACCTTATCATGCCTTTTTTTTTTTTAATAGTTTATCTTTATATATTTACACTTATTTTTAAATAATACTTCATTTTTCATCAATTTTTGCGCACAATATGACCTATTTATGTGTCGACGTGCCGTAAAACAACATTCATTCATTCATTCATTCTAAAACTCACGTTTAACAATGTGCCAATGCATTGTTTTACATGTTATGCTTCAGCTACTAATCATGCAGTTATATTTAGATTTCATCTACAAAACCATCGATTGCAAGTGTCATATGTTAGTTAAAACTTGAGGGTACTTTAAGATAAAAGTCATAGTCCATATCAATTCGAGTAAAGTAGAACTCCAGAAAACGTTGTAAATCTGTAATTCGGATCACCTCTCACGCCGCTATTAGTTTCATAATACTGAGCCACCCATACCGACACTCCTTCGTTGACGTGTGTGATGACCATATTGCCGCCTTGCTCATCTTCTCCATCATCTTGTGATTCAGCAATGGCATCAACTTGATTGCGTCCTTCAATAACAATCTTCAGAACAGCGTGCTGAGAACCATAAACCCCATTAAACAGCGAATAGGTAGACACCACTCTGCCTGCAGTTGAATATTCCACTAGCTGTGTTGTAGTGGTTGCCATCGTTGTAAACAGCTTTATTGAAAATAATGGTCTGTCCGTTATTGAGGTGGTCTTCCCTGTGGTCCAGGTACACAGTAAATGCCACGTGATCTGACTGCCGTACACCTGGAAAAAGGTTTACCGTTTATTTACGCCAACAATGCAATAAAGTACCCGTACTTTAATTGTTGACCTGTGTTATGATCTGAGGTTCCAATACATGTAGCACTGGTTAACGAGTTAGGGTTATGCCTCAAAGGTCCATTTTTGACGTCCTTGACGTACGTTCACGGTTTATGACCTGATTTCTGTAAGACATCATACATCTTAAAACTGATAGCAGATATACTGTTTCTAACGGCTGGAAGAGGGAAACATGCAAACTCTAAAACAAATATGTTATGTGTTTTAAAAATACTGTAGAGGTTCTATCTCACTTTATTAGACAATAATAATGCATTTATTGAGAGGTAACACCCTCGGACATGTTACACTTGTTACAGAAAACTAAGAAACCAAGATTTTATCTCGAGACACTGTGCTTCAAACGATTTGTTTTTAAAATTTAGAAATTGGGAACCCCTCAGCAACCTCTGGGCCTAGCTTAAAGTAGTACAATTTCACATATTAAGGAAAATAAATTATACAAACTAAATAAATCAATAAATGTAGAAAACAGTATATTTCAAAATTAATTTGACAGATGCAGACCTGATTATGAGAAATATATAAGTAAATGTAGAACCACATTTTAATAGTAAAATTCAACAGATGTTCAACAGATGCAGACATTGTGTTCTTAAGACAGTGTGGACATATAATATATACTCAAGTATTCAAGTACTATATTTGTATTTAAAAATGTTCAAACATACGTATATGTATACGCATATGTACTCCGATCTTCTATTATATTTTACTTATACGCATTTGTACTTCGGTCTTCTATTATATTTAATTACAAAAGTAACTTTAAAATGTCAACACTGTCATCAACCTGAGGGTTAAAACAAACTGTTTCGCTAATTATTTATTTAACAAGCGGAACTATACTTACTTCTGCTGTTGCTATAATGTTCAACATTACGTTCCGCCACTTCTTTTTGACCTTTCTGGATCTTTTCTCCTTGTTTCCAGATTGTTTCACCTTGCTTCTGAATAGTTTCTCCCAGTTTACGAATTGTTTTGCCTTGCTTCTGGATTATTTAACCTTCATTCTGGATTGTTTCTCCTTGCTTCTGTATCACTGCAGTTTGGGCGTTAATCATTTACTCTAGCTTGTTAAATTTCAGTATTATTTCTTCATCTTTCATTGAATATCCATCGTTAATAGCGGAACAAAATAGCAAAGCAAATAATGTTATCCACGTCATTGTTATTCGCTGTTCAGACCTTCTCATCTTTATCTTGTACGTCTAAGACAAAAGTCTAAGACGACATAGAGTGCGAATAATGATAAGCTGGAATAACATGTACGTTATATAAGTCGATGATAACAGTGTAGTGCAAGGGCACGACATAATAATTATTATTTGTATAATAATTGGGGACATACTGAAATAAAAAGAATTTCTTTTTTTGTTTTACTTTTTTTTAATGATTCTAAACATAAATATTACAAAGAATTTCAAAGAAGACATACATTAAGTATATAAACCATATACATGTTTAATTAACTACTGGAATCGAGAAATGGTCCTTTAATTACATACTTACATCAATGTACCTATTCATTTGCGTGATTAGTAGTTGTATTTCCTTGGTACTGATGTATCATTACTGAAAACTGAAAAGCAAACTGAATACCTGTGTTATGTTTATACTAATTTAGCTACTAGTATATAGGTATGACTCACAGTGGAACAATAATAGTAGGTATGACTCACAGTGGAACAATAATAGTAGGTATGACTCACAGTGGAACAATAATAGTAGGTGTGACTCACAGTGGAACAATAATAGTAGGTGTGTGCTTCCTTACATTTGGCAACACAACATTAGATTATTCAAACACCTGCGTTTGTAAAATACCAAATTTAAAGCCTATATTTCATTCATTGAAACTCTATATTAGGTATGATTACGGCGATGGACGATGCTGTAGCCAAGGTGATGCTAGCCCTCAAGAGAAAGAATTACATCGACAATCTTGTTGTTGTCTTTACATCAGATGTAAGTTCAATAGACATATTTCGTCATGATGATTTTTTGCTCTTCCTAAGTTTATAGAAATTGCATAATAATATGAAGTGTAATTGTTTACTGTATATGGCATTCATGAGCATACGTTTCATGTTGTATGCCGTCCTTGTAAGAGTTATTCAAATTGTATTAAATGTGTAATAAAAGAACGTATAACAGTCGAACTGGAAATGCAGCATTCTCAAGACAGTCAGCCAAATATACGCAACAAACAACAATTACAAGGAAATATTGAAGATGAGTATACGACACCACAAACATAAAGAGGTTGACGATACGAATATCACCGTGGAACTAGCGTGCACCACAACTCACTTACCCTATTTTCTTCCCAATAAAACGGGACAGTGTTGATAAACAAACTCCATGCCAAGTTTAAGCAGCATTAATAGGGAATATATGTAGCACAAAGACATGTATATATGAATATAAAAAATAATAACAGAAAGCCACAAAGTAAGTACTCATTGAAACGGCAGAAACCATGACGATATGTGTCACTAATGGCTTCGATGACGTCTGCCCGAGTATCTGATGCAATACTCAACATATAATCTCTTTCATATCAATACAGAATAAAATGTGTGACAAGAGGTGCACAGCTGTACCCATAGGGATACAAATAATTTGTCGGCATACGGTAGTTTCATACCTGACGAAATTAATATATAATAGGAAAAGATAATTCAATATATGCAAATATTAATAATAAGACAAAAGCATAAGTAACAGAGATTCCTGTGCCCAAACGAAATATATAGTATCATACTATATAATAGATCACGTGTGTTTCCTTTCAGAATGGAGGCGCCTCCTATGTGGCTGGTTCTAACTGGCCTCTGCGTGGATCCAAGAATACACTATGGGAGGGTGGTACCCGAGTACCAGCATTTGTTTATAGCAAGACCCTGATAAAGAAGGACGCCATTGTTCATAACGGGTACATAGAATATTTTTCTTTGTCATATGATCGTCCAAAATCAAATGTAACTTCACAATGTGGGCATGGGTCACGGACACTGCCCCACTCATGACTTCGTTGTGTAGGACAGCAGCATAATATAGTTCAAATAAAAATGGCATATCGGTGTATAAAAGTAGATTTAAAAATCGAACAGGATGACAGGTCAATCACAAACACACAAAGAAACAAACCTTAAAGATGAATAAAAAGCAAACACAAAAGGGCTGACAACAGGACTACCGCCTTGGAACGGTCAGTGGCAAAACAAGGCCGTTGTGGCTCCCTGGTTCTAGGGTGCACCAAACTTCACCCTTACCCTATTGCCAGCGTATTAAACGGGACAGTGTAAATAAAGATATCCCCGCCTGGTTATAACTCTAACAAACACGGCTACATTAATAGGCAATATAAGTAAAACACATAAATGATCATGTATATATAACATATAAAAATGCCTAGAAAGCCACAAAGTAAGTACTCAGTGACCTGGCAGAAGCCAGAGCAACAAGAGAATAAACCGTTAACGGTACCACAAGACACAATTAAAGACGAACATTAAACGCTACCGTCCTATAAAGATTTAGCTAGACGTCATCATAAGGTCCACAATCTGTCTGGTCCAGGTTCTAGGGTGCACCAAACATCACCCTTACCATATTGCCAGCCTAATAAACGGGACAGTGTAAATAAAGATATTTATAACTCTAACAAACACGGCTACATTAATAGGCAATATAAGTAAAACACATAAATGATCATGTATATATAACATATAAAAATGCCTAGAAAGCCACAAAGTAAGTACTCAGTGACTTGGCAGAAGCCAGAGCAACAAGAGAATAAACCGTTAACGGTACGACAAGAAATAATTAAAGACGAACATTAAACGCCACCGTCCTATAAAGATTTAGGTAGACGTCATCATTGGGTCCACAATATGTCCGGTCATCGCACAATCAAACAGGAAAGCATAGTGGCGAACTGTAAATTGGTCCACCACTAAATATGCAGTGCTTTGCAAAACGATAGAGTCATTCAGCTGCCTATATAGGTTTTCTATATGTCTATGGTTAACATACTGTGAATCATGTAGCTGATAATACGCATGCATTACAACTTCAATTCCTAGAGAACTAGTCTAAAAATCTTGACTGATATAAACACATATTTAGCAACATTAAATGGTTACCGTTTCACTTGCCGAAATATCAATCTACTGATGTGTACCATACAGTACTTATTATTATATGTATATTAGCGACGAAACGTGCATTAGCCTCTATAGCGCAGTTGACTGAGGCGTCGTTTTCCCTGTTCGATATTTTTATATTTCTTTTTAGTGCCGGGGAAGTTAGGGTTTAAGCCTGCATAATTACTTTCCGTTTGTTGTTTTTTTAAGTTTTCATTTTATAGTTTTCATTATTGCAAATGGTAAGGTGACAACAGTTTCTTTTTTCACTTTGATAACGCAATCTCATAATTGTACATGGTAGCAGTGAACAGTTTATATGTATTGTAATGCACACGCTAACGCACACGTATGCCTTACATGTGAACAATTGTATTTTTGTGCTGATGTACACGTACTTCTAGAACGTTGTGTTACAAGGGTGAATTATAAGACATGTGATATGATGGCTAAGTATTTGAACAGAAAGAAGGGAGGTGATTCAAGATGCTTGGAAGGAAGAACTGATGGTAACAATCGGGAAGAATGTGTCTGGTAAGGAAAAACGGTCATGGCGTGTTTATGTCTGCGTGACAACATCTTTTTTTTCAATATTGTTTTAACACCCGTGACTTGATCTATAATTATGTTAAATGTTTGTCTCTCGGCAGATATTTTACGCTTGCGTAAAGCCTTGCCTGTAACCTCTTTTGATAAACTTTTTAACAAGTTTAATAAAGATTGTATGAAAGTGATAAAGACCAAGCCAAGGAAGACTGTAAAGCTATTTATAAAATAGAAACGAGGCGGATAAAAGGCGTTAATCAATGTATATATAATCGGACCGGAAAAATACACATAAATATTTAGGCATTCAGCGGGTTTGAACTCGGGACCCCTTGCAGGCGAAGTGGACTCTCTACCGATATCGCCATAAAAACTAACTCTGCGACGAGACAGTAGTAAAGTGCTTAGAAACCTATCTATATACATACACCCCAACTGAGTCCTATTACATATACACTAAATGTAGCCTTCACAAAACGCAGTCAACCACTAGGAAGTTTTGTCGGATGAAAGGACGCTTTATATGCATCTCAGCAGTTGGTGTCGGGCATAAGAATGCCATGTTTTCCAACGTGAGACTTTATGTATGCTTTTACATGTAGCCTAGTAGAAAGCATTCTATATATGTTACCTATTTTACGTATTAAAGTGTTGCGTATATCCCCATTGTAGTGAAAGCACTATGTTTAAATCTGTTTTAGTTGCAACTGTGTTGGTGTAGAATCAATTCGAAAATTGTTTTTTTATTTCAAAATTAATTTCAGTATCTTTTTTTTTTTTTATAAATAATGCATATCAAAACGGCAAAATAGTGGCGACACTTAAAGTACAATTATTTGTTTTTATTTATTTGATTTATATATTGTTTATATATTCCTGTTTCAGACTGGTTCACGCTACAGACTGGTTGCCAACCCTCGTGCGTCTTGCAGGTGGCAAAGCAAGTGAGTCAGATTTTACTTGTATGCATTGTTAATATTCACTTCGAATGACATTACCAATTCCTTTAAAACATTCTGTTGAAGTCTACGTCACAAAACCACAAAACACAGAAACAAACACGCAAACAGATAAACAAGAAGGCAAAAGCAATAATAAATGCAAACGACATCACAAACACAAAAGGGTTGACAATAGGGCTACCGCCTTGGAAAGGTCAGTGGCAAAGTAGGCCACCGGGGGTTTAAATCGGTTCTAGGGTGCACCAAACCTCACACTTATCCTACCGTCATCCCATTAAAACAGGACAGTGTAAATAAAGAAATTCCCGCCATGATATAATCTCTAACCAACAAGGCAGCATCAATAGGCAATATAAGTAAAACACAAATATGCTCGTGTAAATATAATACAAAAAAACAATAGCCTAGAAAGCCACAATGAAGGTACTCAGTGACTTGGCAGAAGTCAGAGCAACAAGAGAATAAACCATTAAGGGCACGACAAGAAAGATCATAGACAAATATCAAACGCCACCGTCCCCTAGGGCTTTAGGTAGGCGTCATCATATGGTCCACAACCTGTCCGGTCATTGTACAATTAAAGAGGAATGCATAGTGGCGAACTGTAAAAGGGTCCACCACCAAGCATGCAGTACGTTGCAAAATGATAGAGTCGTCTTTAGGTTGCGAACCATTTACAATTCGTCCCTATGCTTTCATTTTTGATTGTGCGATGACCGAACAGAGTTAGGACCCTATGATAACGTCTACCTAAATCCTTATTGGACGGTAGTTTTTGATGTTTGTCTTTAATCTTGTCGAACCCTTAACGGTTTGTTCTCTTGTTGTTCTGGCTTCTACCAAATCATTGAGTATTTACTTTGCTTTTTTTATATTATATTTACATGATCATTGATGTGTTTTACTTATATTGCCTATTAATATTGCCGTCTGTCAGAGATTATAACCTGGCGAGGATATCTTTATTTACACTGTCCCGTTCGTTGAAATTACAAAAGGGTAATAGTGAGGTTAGAATCTGGTTTAAACCCTCAGCGGCCTCTTTTGCCACGGCGGACTGTTCCAAGGCGGTATCCCTAATGTCAACCCTTTTGTGTTAGTGATATCATATCTTGCCTATTATTAATCTTTATATTTGTTGTTTGTTTCTCTGTGTGTTTGTGGTTGACTGTCTTCCGTGAATGCTACTTTTCCTGTTCGATGTTTATATCAAATTATATACACTTGTTTAAACGCATCGTCACAACACGTAATATAAAGAATATTATGTTAGTGCCTTTTACTATCAAGTTTATTAGGCTCGTGCTTAGAAAACGAAGAATGGCGAGGCCTTGCCGAGCCATTCTTCGTTTTCGTGCCGTTCCTAATAAACTTGATAGTAAAAGGCACTGACATAATATTCTATTTATCATGTAGATTATCCACATTTTCTGTATGAATTACTGGTATTACCTATTTCTCAGAATAATACGCTTATCGAGGACGCCGCCATGTTGTTGTTTTTGTTTTTTGTTTGTTTTATGACGTCAGGCAACGTTACGTGCATGACGTCAGAGATAACGTTACGTACAATAAGCGCTGAGGGATTCCGCATTGATTTGCTCTACTGGTCAATGTCTAATAAAGCAACATTTAATAGGTCACCCTTATTAGGCAGAAAAGTGCACATCTGCATGATAAATCATGATTACACGACTGTATGAGAATGACGTTATTCGCTTCTCATCGGTATACCATTTATATATGGTTACTCGGCAAGCATGGTAATAGTTTCACATCTTACACAGTGTACCAGAGTTGTTGGTATTGTTAGTCATGGAGGCACATGAAGTAAATAAAATGTTTGTATTATTGTCAGGTCCTTTCATTGATGGTGTTGACCAATGGCTAAGCTTGAGTCGTGGATGGCCGTCACCGAGGACGTCGTTTGTCTACCAGATTGACGAACTAAAGAGAGTCGCAGCAATAAGGTAACCAGGACACCTCTTGTTTTTAATTTAACATTTATTTCGTCAAGAAAAAATAGGAATAAGTTCTTAGTTACAGTGGGATGCCGTGTTCACCTATCACTGAGTTTTAATGTTGCGCTTATATCGTTTGGTTCAACTACCGTTTATACGTTTCAACAACTGACACTTTTTTGTTTCGTTTTTGTGGAGGAGGCGTGGTGGGTACGTATATTTATAGAAGGAGGATCACTTTTTATATAGCACCAACCTTTAGTGGTCGTTTAGGATCATTTGATCAGTCTATGTTAGAAACAAAGTTTGCAAAAGTAAATGTCGACGGTCCATCGTTGCTGTGTTAACTACAAATTTAAAAAGAAAATGGAATGTTATTCAAAGAATAATTCCGACTTAAACACTGCTTAACACATAACATAATTATATTACATATGTGTCTGAGATTTGTATAAGAAATACTGGGAATAGAAAAGCTATATCTACTCGTTTGCTTTACTGCGAAATATCTACCGGTGGGAGATATTTCGCAGTACGGAACATTGCTCGGCCTTTTCCGTCAGTGGCGGGAACTCCAAATGACGTTCCGATTGTTTTACGGACGTCGTCGTCAGATTCCGCCACTAGGGAATACCGATTACGCAAATTAACGAAGTGTTCCAGTTCCACTTGTTTTGTTTGTATGACGTAAAGAAAGATAAACATATCGGACAGGGAAAGCAGCATTCAAGAACGACAGACAACCACAAAACAAACACGCAAACAGACAAACGAGAAGGCAAAAGTAATAAAAAATGCAAACGACATCACAAACACAAAAGGGTTGACAATAGGGCTACCGTCTTGGAACGGTCAGTGGCAACAAAGGTCAATGGGGGTTTAAATCGGTTCTCGGCGTTCTCGTGCGAACTGGTGTAAAAAGGCGTGAATCATTAGAAGCATTAATAAAATATCATTTTAAATTATGTAATATATAGTTTAATAACCAGTGGTTTGAGATACTGAAAATATCTACCTCGGGAGATATTTCCCGTATCTCAAAAACACTGGTTATTAAACTCTATGTATTAATCATACATCAGACAAAATAGATCATGGCTTACCTGATTTCCATCAAGTTCCTGCTCATACTAGGACATTATACATCTTGAATGATGAGACTGATGGACACCTTTACAAACTTTATGAAACATATTTCCCGAATCACGCCTCTGTTGGTGACTATGGCCTTTGAATGCTACATTTTCTGTTCGACGTGTGTATCTAATTTTACTACCACCACCACCACCACCACCAACACTACTGCTGCCACTACTTCTGGAAAGCATTTCTTATATGTAAGGTACTATATAATGACACTAAGCCTTAGTGAGCGTGATTAAACAGTTCCTTTGTTATATCATTAGTTGTATTACTTATGGGATGACCCTCTTATATCCATTAACGTTTAAGTACTGTAACATCGCACGGTTACAAAAAATAAGCGGTTTTATTTCAAGAGATTATATCGTCTTCAAAAGTATCTATTAAAGTCGAAATGAAGCATTCACAGAACAAAGTCAACGAAAGCATAACAACATCCAACAACTATAATTACAATGAAAAACAGAAAAAAGTTTGTTACACCGCAAATATAATAGAGTTGACAATAGGGGTACCGCCTTGGAACGGTCAGTGGTAAAAAGATCGCTGGGCTTTATATAGGGTACTAGGGTGCACCAAACCTCACTCACGACAAAACAAGATCGACGAAGACAGAATATAGCGAGGTTGTTTACACTTACAATCGATTTAAGCTAACCAGTAGGCCTTAGTGCCTACTGACCAGTAGGCCTTAGTGCCTACTGACCAGTAGGCCTTAGTGCCTACTGACCGTTCCAAATCGGTAACCCTGTCTTCACCACTATTTATGTTGTGTCCTTTTCATTGTATAGTTAATTTGCTGTTTGTTTGTGGTACAGTGCTGATCTACGGTGTCATTGCGTTTGGGTGCTGTGGTTTCTATAGGACCATTTTTGTCATTTTCAAACGTTACCTTCCTTTCAGGATTCATGTCATTCTGTCCGGTCACAATCAAAGAGGAAGTTATATTATGAAAAGTAACTCTCCTATTTCTTAAAGGTTCTGGATGCGACCTAGCTGACCTACTTTAACCAAATACAAAAATATGATAAATCATAATGCACTTAGTTTCATATAAAATATGTCTATGCACATTATTCGAGCCACATGTTCCGTATGACATAATTTGTTTTGTTTTTTTATAAAATAGTTTAGTTGGGAAAACACAACTAGTTTTAAATCATAATACATGTTTATTCATAAATGAGATATAGGGTCCTATAGAAACCACAGCGTCCGAACGCAATGGCATCGTAGGTCCGCACTGTACTACATGTTGATCAGTTGTAAATATAATTCAATTTATTAATTTCAGAGAGGGAGATTATAAGTTTATAATCGGAAGTCCTGGCAGGTACAATAACTGGTACCCAGCTAAAACGAAGCCGGCATGTAACTCCAAAGATGAAGGTTACGGGTACCAACAGGAAGCGAAACTAATACGCAAAGACGATAGAAGAGACAAATATGACAATTCTGTGGACGACAATGGCTGGTGGTTTGCATCTTCTCTAGGTTTTGTGAATAATTTTGCAAATAAAGCTCGTGCTGTGATTGGGGCTAACCGTGCTTGGATTAAACTCAGTAAATGGTACGACAAATATCGATGTGATAAATTCCTTGATGCTCATAAAGCGGAAGAGTTGAGGTTAAAACCACCACGTTTACAGTTGTTCAATGTCAGAGGTAAATTATTATCTTGTTTTGTAATAAGTTCCTTTTATTGTTAATTCGTGTGTAATATTGCATGAACATGAGTACTTTACAACATTTCCTTATATTTCCGTTTCGGTTTTAGAATTAAAAATCAGTATGGATACCTGAAACCGAAATTGCACGGTCGCTCCTATATACCCATTTGAAAAATATCTCTTACTAAAAATTACTAACTTGTTTCCGAATGAAATATTTAACGCTGTACATGTCATAACAATAAAACAGTAGGTCAAAATGCATAAATTATTATATTATTAACAAACTCACATGATGTATTTGTTTAAACATTGCATTGTAAGATACAAGGTGTGTAAGGCATGGAGAAAGTAGTTATAAAAGTAGAACAGGAAGTGTAGCATTCACAGAATACAGTCAACCAAATATTAACGCATCAAAGACTAATAATGAAGACATATATATTTGTTATATTACTGATACTGTTGTTAACGTTTATTACAGATGATCCACTGGAGAAACACAATTTGGTAGCGAAGAAGCCTATTTTAGTTAAGAAAATGTTAAAGAAGATTAAACATTACAAAAAGACGTTAGTTCCGGCCCAAAACCAGCCTATAACGAAAATGGCACAGCCCCGATTTTACGACGGCATATGGTCTCCAGGCTGGTGTTAGCCTAGGATTATACAATATTCCCTACTGATGTCAGACACATCGACATGGTCAATGCTTTAATGTGAACACATTTATGAAGAAGTGGGAGTATTTCTCCATTCAAAACCTCTTACAATATTGCATAGCAATTTCAGACCGATTCAAAGGAGAGTATGAGACGACATATGTAGACTACGGACGTCGTTAGTAGTAACATATCGATTGTTATTAAGTACGTTTCTGAGTTGGCAAAAGTCCAAATTGAGACTATTAAATAGTGCATAACCCTATCTCAGTTTAAATTATTTGACGTTTAACGTGACCTAATTTAGCTTAATATCAATGCGTTTGTCAGTAAAACTGTCAACAACAATGAAATGCTTTATAAATGGTGTTAACAAATATATTGAGCTGGTACATTTGCAGATGGTAAACAATTCTAAATTCCGGCAATACAGTTTATATACAGTTTATCCTATATATTGTAACGGCGATGTAATGAAATATTATAATTATAAAGATTAAAGTGTTACTGCTTACATATAAGAATACAATTTGTTGCACTTGAATGTCGTTTTTAACTATTTTATATTTTAAGATGCACTGTGTATTATGTTATTTCATGGTGTGACGTGATGCTATGGTCACCGATTCGATTGTTAAGGCATTCGATTGTTAAATTAGAATATTACTGGTTAATCTTTAATTTACTAAATGTTGTCTTTGGTCTCTTGGGATCATCAAGCCCAATCTGTATGGCTTTAAAGCAGAATATCTTTTAAGTCTGAGCTGGGATACGTGAGACGGTTGTAAATTATATTACCTCTCAATGAAACCGAGTCTCTACTTTTCGCTCTTGTTTGTGCTTGTTGCTTACAAGGAATCCCGTTTTCAGTATTTGCTTACATTCGTGTTCGTATTATTTAAATAAAAGACAAATGCAACGCTTTGAAATCATATAATATTTACTAACCAAAGCTTGGAAGTAAAGATAGTTCATTGCTTTTATTTGAAACGAACACTCGGGTAAGATCTACCTTAATGACATGTTATAGGAGGTATATGGAGACCGGTGGTCAGACGTTATACGTGATATGTTAATGGCGAGTACTATAAGAGTGTATGATGTGACATTATATATACAGAATGTTTGCTTATTTAGATATTATAAGGAAATATAATACATATCTTTATGTTCGTAATTGTGAGCGTACATGTCCGTATATTGGCATTTGATAATTAAATTTGATAAGGTGTCCATTTTAAAGAGGCTGTGGGCGATCTGGATGGCTCTCCATGACCAAGTATTTTTCGCTTTGTGTGATCAATAATGTGCAGTTTTAGCGTAGTGTGGTAAACCCAGCATTATTCTCAAGTTGCTAAGCTAATGTAGTATGTTTTCATAAATTGACGCTATATAAAATTAGTCACCTTGATTATCTAATAGTTAGAAACAACAATTCTATTGTTTTAGTTAATATCTAATGAAATAAACAATGAAACTATTATTTTAGTTTTTTTATCACAGTACATTTTGCTATCCGTTATATTTATTTTTCAACAAAAATGTACTTTGATCAAATTAAGTCTTCCCAACTACTAAATAATGCTAGTGGCCGTAAGTGGCTTGACTTAATTTCTGAGAACCATCCTTTTTAAAATTGCAGACTCTTGAAGACATCTCATTTGCATAAAAAGTCAAACGTTCATTAGCAATGTTTCTGAGTCTGCAATGCAATACTTGTAGATAAGGAGAGCTAACTAGCAGTACGCAAATATCTGATTATATAACATCGACTATTTATCATAGAGGTACAATACCAGCGCAATTAGCTAATTAGCATCATCTGAATCCTTTATTTATTGATATCCCCCGGAGAGTCATACAGACATTTCATGTAGATAAAATATCTTTGGTAGATGAAAATTTTATACTACACTTGTAGCAGGTTTAAAAAGACATACCAGCTGCTGTTTCTTTTATTTTTATTTTCTCTACTTTTATCGTTTTCGTTTGCAGTCTTCCTTTATGATTTCGTGTTTATTCGTTGATTTGGGTGTAAATTTAATAACAAATCAACGTTTATTAAAAAATCTCAGAATATAGCTCTGGACCAGCTTATTTCAGCACCGTTCTTTTAGAAAGATTATATTCGTGTTTATTCGTTGATTTGGGTGTAAATTTAATAACAAATCAACGTTTATTAAAAAATCTCAGAATATAGCTCTGGACCAGCTTATTTCAGCACCTTGTGGTAGTATTTCATATTTTATTATATTCGTGTTTATTCGTTGATTTGGGTGTAATTTTGATAACAAATCAACTTTTATTCAAAAATCTCAGAATATAACACTGGACCAGCTTATTTCAGCACCTTGCAAAAGGAGTTTTTCATATATGTATTTTGGGGTTGTTGGGTCAAATCGCGATTGAAATGAGAGATTTGGTCCAGAAACCCTATGATACATTTTTGGGGTTGTTGGGTGTAATTTTGATAACAAATCTACTTTAATTCAAAAATCTCAGAATATAACACTGGACCAGCTTATTTCAGCACCTTGTGGTAGGAGTTTTATAAAAAAAATCATATTTTGTTGATTTCGTGTTTATTCGTTGATTTGGATGTAATTTTGATAACAAATCAACAAATTTATTTTGTATTAAAGAAACATTTTATAATTATAAAGATTACAAAAAACGCAGAATCAGACTATTTTTGGGTGTAATTTTGATAACTATTTAAAAAATCTAGGAGCGCCTGTAACATGCTAAATAACCAGTTAAATTGACTTAATTTTCAGTTTTTACTGAAAATTTTATGTGGTGGTTTTAGATTATTTGGGGTGATTTGGTTGTGGTCCAGAACGCCACTAAACATTTTATGTGGTGATTTTAGCTTATTTGGGGTGATTTGGTTGTGGTCCAGAACCCCCAAAATACATATATATGTGGTACCCATGTTGTGATCCCTTTCTGCTACTGACCGTTCAAAGGCGGTACCCCTGTTCTGATCTCTTTCTGCCACTGACCGTTCCAAGGCGGTACCACAGTAGTGAACGCTTTCTGCTACTGACCGTTTCAAGGTGGTAACACTGTTGTGATCCCTTTCTGCTACTGACCGTTCAAAGGCGGTATCTCTGTTGTTCTTCCTTTCTGCCACTGACCGTTTCAAGGTGGTAACCCTGTTGTGATCCCTTTCTGCTACTGACCGTTCAAAGGCGGTATCTCTGTTGTTCTTCCTTTCTGCCACTGACCGTTTCAAGGTGGTAACCCTGTTGTGATACCTTTCTGGCAATGACCGTTCAAAGGCGGTACCACAGTAGTGAACGCTTTCTGCTACTGACCGTTTCAAGGTGGTAACCCTGTTGTGATCCCTTTCTGCTACTGACCGTTCAAAGGCGGTATCTCTGATGTTCTTCCTTTCTGCCACTGACCGTTTCAAGGTGGTAACCCTGTTGTGATACCTTTCTGGCAATGACCGTTCAAAGGCGGTACCACAGTAGTGAACGCTTTCTGCTACTGACCGTTCCAAGGTGGTAACCCTGTTGTGATCCCTTTCTGCCACTGATCGTTCCAAGGCGGTACCCCTGTTTTGATCCCGTTCTGCTACTGACCGTTCCAAGGTGGTACCCATGTTGTGATTCCTTTCTGCCACAGACCGTTCAAAGGCGGTACCCTGTTGTGATCCCTCTTTGATACTGACCGTTCCAATGTGGTACCCCTCTTGTGATCCCTTTCTGCATCTGACGTGATTAGGGGATACCCCTGTTGTGATCCCTTTCTGTCACTGACCGTTCCAAGGTGGTACCCCTCTTGTGATCCCTTTCTGCATCTGACGTGATTAGGGGATACCCCTGTTGTGATCCCTTTCTGCCACTAACCGTTCCAAGGCGGTACCCCTGTTGTGATCCCTTTCTGCCACTGACCGTTCCAAGGTGGTACCTCTGTATTATGAATGCAGAGCTGGCTCTGAGATGAGATTCGTTTTAAACGTACATCAAGGCATTATGAATGCAGAGCTGGGTTTAAATGCAGAGCTGGCTCTGAGATCGATATTCGTTTGAAACATACACCAAGTCATTTTGAATGCAGAGCTGGGTTTGAATGCACAGCTGGCTCTGAGATAGATATTCGTTTTAAACATATATCAAGTAATTTTGAATCCAGAGTTGGGTTGGAATTTCGAGCTGGCTCTGAGATCGATTTCGTTTTAAACATACACCAAGTCATTTTGAATACAGAGCTGGGTTTGAATTTCGAGCTGGCTCTGAGATAGATATTCGTTTTAAACTTACACCAAGTCATTTTGAATGCAGAGCTGGGTTTGAATGCAGAGCTGGCTCTGAGATCAATATTCGTTATAAACATACACCAAGGCAGTATGAATGCAGAGCTTGGTTTGAATGCAGATTTGGCTGTGAGATCGATATTCGTTTTAAACTTACACCAAGTAATTTTGAATGCAGAGCTGGTTTTGAATTTCAAGCTAGCTCTGAGATCGATATTCGTTTTAAACATACACCAAGTCATTTTGAATGCAGAGCTGGGTTTGAATGAAGAGCTGGCTCTGAGATCGATATTCGTTTTAAAGTTACACCAAGTCATTTTGAATGGAGAGCTGGGTTTGAATGCAGAGCCGGCTCTGAGATCGATATTCGTTACAAACATACACCAAGTCATTTTGAATGCAGAGCTGGTTTTGAATACACAGCGGGCTCTGAGATCGATATTCGTTTTAAACATACACCAAGCCATTTTGAATGCAGAGCTGGGTTTGAATACAGAATTGGCTCTGACATCGATATTCGTTTTAAAACATATACCAAGGCATTTTGAATGCAGAGGTGGGTTTGAATTTCGAGCTGGCTCTGAGATCGACATTCGTTATAAACATGCACCAAGCCATTTTAAATATCGAGCTGGATTTGAATTTCGAGTTGGCTCTGAGCTGGGTTTGAATGCAGAGCTGGCTCTGAGATAGATATTCGTTTTAAACATGCACCAAGTCATTTTGCATGCAGAGCTGGGTTTGAATACAGAGCTGGCTCTGAGATCGATATTCGTTATAAACATCAACAAAGTCATTTCGAATGCATAGCTGGGTTTGTGTGTGTGTGCGTTCGTGTGTTTGTATGTACGTGCGTGCTTTTGTGTCATTCTAAGGATTATAGTCCGTCCACCTTTAAAGCCACTAGGGAATTCCGGTACATAAAGATATATAGAGTGTAGAATTCAGTTTTTGAAATGCATGTTAAATTAAATCGAATTAAATCGAATTAGAATAAATATTTTGGAGAAAGTGCCTTCTTCTACAGTTTGAACGAATATTGATTTCATAGCCAGCTCGAAATTCAAAGCCGGCTATGTATTCAAATTTACTTATTGTACGTTTAAAACAAATATCAATCTCATACGCAGCTCGAAATACAAGCCCAGCTCGATATTCAAAATTACTTGGTGTACGTTTAAAGGGCACACGGCGTTTAAAGGGACACATGGCAGTCTTTGTTTTCAAAAACTCACGGCGTCCTGCTATTTTTTTCTACATTACTTGCATTTATTCAATCATCAATATTAATTATAATAAAACTAATAATCAGGTTGTTTTTGCATATTATTAATTATTGATATTATTGCACCAATAATATTTTAAAACTTATAGTATAATAAGCCGAAATAGTGAATGCTTTAAATTTGATTCATTTAAATGTAACCAGGGTAAAAGTAAAATTGATACTGGATATATAAATCGAGACAGCCCTTTCTAAACAGTCCACACTCTATGTCCCTAGCTATACCGGGATTCTCCGGTGACTTTAAAGGTGGAGGGGATATAATCCTTAGAATGACACACACACGAACACACATATAAACACACAAAACACACTTCAAGATTGCCGTCTGTGATTTTAAAACGAATATCGATCTCAGAGCCAGCTCTGCATTAAAACCCAGCTCTACATTCAAAATGACTTGGTGTATGTTTAAAACGAATATCAATCTCAAAGCTCTGTATTCAAACCCAGCTCTGCATTCATAATGCCTTGGTGTATGTTTAAATCGAATATCGATCTCAGAGCCAGCTCTGTATTCAAACACAGCTGTGCATTCTAAATGACTTTGCGTGTGTTTAAAACAAATATCGATCGCAGAGCCAGCTCGAAATTCAAATCAACATGTATTCGGAACACTCGTGCGAAATATCTTTTTACAAGGGATTAGGTCACTGTTACAAAATAAAAAGTTCTTATCAGAAATAGGTTAATAATCTTAACATCACCTCATCAATCACGTTAACTCTGATCGTCTGATATTATCTAAATCGGCAATGCTCCTTAGAAACGCTGAAGTGATTTTTGTCATATTTCGCTGATGTGCTGATATATTTTACGACACGTATTACAAATATAAAATATAAAAGCATGTTCAAGTTAAAATTAAGCTCAGATTATTGTTAATAACCATGGCTTCGTTGTTTTAATGCAAGTGTCACGAGGGCGGATTAGTCATTATTATCAGTGATGTGTAAACGTACACATGTGTTTATAAAATGAATTATAATTATAATGTCATCTTAAACGGCTGTCGTTTTTAAAATACCACATGGCGGGCTTGCTTAGTGCAAATTTAACTGTTTTCAATTTATAGTGTGTGATGTGTTAACTTTAAGTACTTGAACGTTACCGGGTTTAAATGATGGATGTATAATAACGGAGTAGTTGTATGTTTTCTGAAATAAAGGGTCGTCTGTCAATATAGTAAATGAAGTAACTTTTTGCTGACATTCTCGTCTGCCAATATATTTACTTCCGGAACTTTGTGCTGACAATCTATTAACTGTGGTAACTTTGTGCTGACAATAGTGACTTCGTTATGAATCTCAGCGTTTTTACTGGATGTTTGGTGTTAATAGGACAGATCGTGACGTCACTCTCCGATGCAGTTCGGCCACACATATTGTTTATAGTTGCAGACGACTTGGGTATGTGTTTTATTGTTTTGTATAATTGAAAAGAAAAAAAATGACTTGTGAATTATTTGTACATGTAACTGCTGCTTTTACATAACATTATTATAGAAAAAAGAGTTATTATGTATGTTTATTCTGTTCGTTCTCATATATGTGACATATGTGTGACTGGGAGTTGGAACAAAAAAAAAATAATGAATTTGGTTGAATGGTGTTTTACGTCATTTTTAGCACATGTTAGGCCATAAATGACGGTCGATGTGATTTGTAATAGAGGCAGACCACCCCATTTTACCTCGTTAGAACCAGTATATATATATATGAATAGCTTCCGCCATCCGTAAGTCGACACTTTCTCGCTTGACAAGTCGATCTCCTAGTAGGATTCGAACCTACAATTAATGAAGAATGTTTAATTCAAATAATAATTTCATTTCTCTTTTCTGCGCTCTACTAACTCAGTCTCAATATTCAAGATTGCTCTGACGATGGCTGTGCAAAATAAATTTAAAATAAAACAATGGACCACCCAGTGTAATCTGTCTATTCAGGTTTCCCCATTTATTTCTGTAATAAAATAATAACTATTAAATCGACCATATTTTTTTATTTAATAGATTTTACAGAACATTGAATGAAATGACTAACGAGTTGAAATACAATTATTACACGAACAGATTCTTGCTCTATCGCGTTTTGAACAGCTTACAATGTAGAAAGATTTGAAATCAGTTACCTTTCGTGACTCAGTGTATACCACTTAATAATCTAAACCCTAAACCACAGATAACCTTTATCCTTTCATCTATTTATATCTGACTTGCCATCTGCACATGCGTGGTGCATTTGTCATGCCTTAAACAAATTATCAATCTACAATTCGCGGGGCATACTCCTTTACTCCCGGGAGTAGCTTAGGAAAAATAATATCGCAATAAAAAACATTAGAGTGGGTGAGTGGGTAAGGGTGAAAAACATTTTGCGAACATAAGATGTCTGTTTTCTTGACAAATATCGCTTATACGAGCACTATTTTGGTCCAAAGACGATAAAAATCGAGGAGGCCCCCAATCCCATTTCTGAGAGGGAGACACTTCCTCCCAGTCCCTCATTCCACGCTTCGCACACCGTATCATGAGTATGTGATATTGAAAACAAGCCACGCTACGCCCCTTAGCATGCCCTACATATTTAATTGGACAAATGGCAAACTTGATTTGTTACATAACTTGCATATGTGTAATCATTAATATTAATTATAGGAATCATTTAAAGCAAACTGTTTTAACATATTACAACAAGTCTTACCAGGTCATAGAGTAATCCCCAGATTATAAATATAGTCACCTCGGCTATATTTACAAACGACGCAATGCATTCAGATGGGGGGGTTTTAACGCCATGTTTAAAATAGGTTAACCTGGCGCCTAACCATGGATACGAAATACCTTCTACCCAGGAAACATGGGGTGGTCTGCCTCTACCACAAACAAAATTGACCGTCATATACCACAAACAAAATTGACCGTCATTAAAGTGGTGTATCTATACACACCCTTAGACAAGATTAAGGTATTTCATATCCATGGTTAGGCGCCAGTAGGTTATTTTATATGATCTGTGAAATTTCTTTTTCTGGTGTATGGCTTATTTCCTTATTCAGTCTTAAAACTAGCGCAATAATTACTCGTAGAAGAAAAGAAAAAAGTTTGTTTTGATGTGTTTATGTTCTTTAATAACACAAATGGGTACGGTACAGTTATTGGATTGCAAGCAAATTAGTGGTGTATCTATACAGACCCTGTACTATCCAGTATTAGACAAGATTAATTAGATCAAAGAGTGTGCAATATGACCTGCTCATTTCACTAACTATTAGGATTTGCTTGCTTTTAATGACGTGTTGTACTACGGCTGATGGGGTCATTGTCGTATCGGGTACTACAGAAAGGTACCCGGGGTTAATTTATGTATACAGAAACGTACCCGCAAATGTTTGAATTCCAGAACGGTCCCCAAATATACAGAAACGTACCCGGACAAACAAGATCTTATCGGCGGAATGAAACAATTTAGAACTTGATAAAACAACTACTTAAACAATATTGTTTATCATTAACTATTGCGCTATTGTTCTTAAACATATTTAGGGTGCCATAGTTAGTAATAAAATACAGAACGTATTGTCGTAAAACCGGAAGATGTAAATCATCAAACCCCGCGCAAAAAAGTAAACATATATGCAGCTCGTCATTCAAAAAGAGTTGGTCAAATATTTAGACCAACTGCATTCCTTCAGGGCGGAGGCAACTGCGAGCGGCTTTTAAAAAGTTAATCGATTAAACTTTGTAAACAATGAAAGTTCCGTTTACGTGAAGTAATGGAACGCGTTACTGCCGCGTTTTACGACATTGTATTTTGTCTCGGGTACATTTATGTATATTTGTGGGCCTTTCTGGATTTCGATGATTTTCGTCTACGTTTGTGTATACATAAATGTACCCCAGGTACCTTTCTGTAGTACCCGGTACGACAATGACCCCATCAGCTGTACTACGTTAGATAACTTTCATTGACACAATTGTTCACAACTATAGATATTCTCGCTTGCCAGAGTATCACAACTACGCTCTTTGTTAATCTGGGAGAACGCTGTAGCTTTGCGTTGTGAGAATGCAATTAGACGAATATAGGACAAAATCCCCACTGAAAATTTGACATACCCGGACAAAATTCACCTGAAAATGTTTAATTAACCGTTTGATGAGCTGACCTTGACATTTCGATGTCATATGAACATGTCGACTATTCTGAGACCCAAAATTCATGAATGATCATGAATGTCTTTGTGTTAAGTTTCTATCTACAAAACTGAAGAAGTTGGTCTTCATGATGTAATTTGTATGTATACTTTGACATTAATTGCTAATGTAATCTCACGTACAGTATTGTTTTAGCTGTTAAAGGTGTAGGTCATTGACCTTACTAACTTAATTTCGAAGATACGTATTTGACACTCAACAAATAATAAAAACACCGACTATGCACTCTCCCACGCAACAGTATTGCACTGCAATCCAAGACTAAAATGTGCCCTGTTATGCCCAGACGCACTGTACTCACCAAGCAGACTGCAATAAACGCCTTAAAAACCTTAGAGATCTAATGTTATCATCAGACTGAACCACACTGGAACGATCCCTACAGTCTCCGTGGAATGTTAACAATTATAACTGCCGTATGCAACATAATAAATTCCCCTTTAACGTAGCTGGTTGGCTGGTTGGTTGGTTGGCTGGCTGGCTGGTTGTTTTGTTGGATAGTGTTTTACGTCATTTTAGCACATTTTATGCCATATATGACGGCCAATTTTGTTTGTGGTAGAGGCAGACCACCCCATTTTTCCTGGGTAGACCCAGTACTGTATACCTGTCTACTCCCCAACACTTTCTCGCAAGTCAAATCCGCAGCGGTGAGAGGCGAGGTTTAGTGTTATATCTCACTGTCTGAAAAGCCTACACACAATCTTCAATGAAGATTTAAAATGCATTTTAATCCTTAATTACGACAGATTTTGTCTGAAAGAACGATACATAGGGTATCAATTTTATGACCCTAATAGCTCTTTCACATGCATTCCATACGTTGTTTGCGTGTAAAATGCATGCACAATGCAGACTATCTGTATTGCTGAACATGTGCGCATTGAGTGTAATTTGCTGTTGCAACTCTTTAAACCAAATTGAAATTAAGTGCCTAATAATTCATCATTTTAAAGCCTTTTCATATAACTCACGTCGTCCTCTGTTTTTCTGCATAGCTTGCATATTGGTAATAGATAAGATCGCGGCAATAACGAAGACAAAATTAAAAACGTTTATATAAATAAACTTTAGTATTAATTTATTGATGAGTTTCTATTTATGTCAGTATTTATATTCTATTACTGCTTTCAGGTTAGAACGATGTGTCGTTTTGTATTATATTATAGGTTATTGAGTTGTTTTGGCAAAGGACGACGAGCTTGCGAGTCGTCCTGCGCCAAAGCAACGAGTTCTAAGTAATATTTAGCCATACAAATTCAATAACCTTTTTATTGTATACTTTCATATTGTTTTCGATCAGTGCTAATTGTATGACTATTACTTTTCATTATATTTGTGTTATTTTTATAGCTTTCGATGGAATTCCTATCTTGTCATTCAGTTTCATTTTGTGTGGATGATTATTTTGCGCGAAAACGACGTCGACGTCGGATGACGTCATTAAAAACGTCAAGCGACTTTCTAATTTTTGTTTGCCATTCGATAACGTTTAAAATAGTGGCTGAGTGACCATATCAATTATTTTATCAATTTCTGTCACAAAAGGTTGAACAAAAACACGTCGTTTTGTTGTTGACACTATAGGCAGGATCCGTTGAAAGTAGTTCCTTATTTCTATTTCGCGGCTCTTAGCAAGCGCGAGAAAAAGTTCCGGTGCAATATCAATGTGTGCAATATCGTAGAATATTGCACACTTAGCTCAATGCAAACTAAACGGGACAATATGAAAGTATACAATAATATAGTAATACTGTTTTCAAGCTGGAAGCTGTGGTTTTATATTGACTGGAACAATGTGTCGTTTTGTATTATATTATATTAATACTGTTTTCAAGCTGGAAGCGGTGGTTTTATATTAACTGGAACGATGTGTCGTTTTGTATTATATTATTTTCTAATGCACCCGCACTATATAGCCTAGTTTAAAATATCTCATTATATTGAACGATAAATCACTGTAATGTTTGCAACGTTAGGAGAATAAGCATAACGCATTGCGCATTCCACGACAAACCGTGATATATTATAGATAATTCACCGTAAACGATGTTCTATTTCTATTCTAATACCCCTAAAATGTGAAAATAGCGCACACATCTGAAATCTTTCGCATTGCTTTGCTTGCTCTCCTAACGTTGCATACGTTACAATGCGGAACGCGCAATGCGCAATGCTTATTCTCCTAACGTTGCAAACCTTACAGTGATATATCGTTCAATATAACGAGATATTTTAAACTAGGCTATATAGTGCGGATGTATTAGAATTCTTAATTAATACTGTTTTCAAGCTGGACGCAGTGGTTTTATATTGACTGGAACGATGTGTCGTTTTGTATTATATTGTAGGTGATTGAATTTGTATTGCTAAATATTACTTGGAACGAGTTGTTTTGGCAAAGGACGACGAGCTTGCGAGACGTCCTGCGTCAAAGCAATGAGTTCCTAGTAATATTTAGCCATACAAATTCAATAACCTTTTTATTGTATACTTTCATATTGTTTCCGATCAATGCTAATTGTATGACTATTAGTTTTCATTATATTGTGTTATTTTTATAGCTTTCGATGGGATTTCTATAATGTCATTCAGTTTCATTTTGTGTGGATGATTATTTTGCGCGAATACGACGTCGACGTCGGATGACGTCATTAAAAACGTCAAGCGATTTTCTAACGTTTGTTTGCCATTCGATAACGTTAAAAATAGTGGGTGAGTGACCATTTCAATTATTTTATCAATTTCGGCCACAAAAGGTTGAACAAAAACACGTCGTTTTTTTTGTTGACACTATAGGCAGGATTCCGTTGAAAGTAGTTCCTTATTTCTATTTCGCGGCTCTTAGCAAGCGCGAGAAAAAGTTCCAGTGCAATATCAATGTGTGCAATATCGTAGATTATTGTATACTTTCATATTGTCCCGTTTAGTTTGCATTGAGCTAAGTGTGCAATATTATAGGTTATTGCAATATGAAAGTATACAATAATATATTAATACTGTTTTCAAGCTGGAAGCAGTGGTTTTATATTGACTGGAACAATGTGTCGTTTTGTATTATATTATATTAATATTGTTTTCAAGCTGGAAGCAGTGGTTTTATATTGAATGGAACGATGTGTCGTTTTGTATAATATTATATTAATACTGTTTTCAAGCTGGAAGCGGTGGTTTTATATTGACTGGAACGATGTGTCGTTTTGTATTATATTATATTAATATTGTTTTCAAGCTGGAAGCAGTGGTTTTATATTGAATGGAACGATGTGTCGTTTTGTATAATATTATATTAATACTGTTTTCAAGCTGGAAGCAGTGGTTTTATATTGACTGGAACGATGTGTCGTTTTGTATTATATTATATTAATATTGTTTTCAAGCTGGAAGCAGTGGTTTTATATTGAATGGAACGATGTGTCGTTTTGTATAATATTATATTAATACTGTTTTCAAGCTGGAAGCGGTGGTTTTATATTGACTGGAACGATGTGTCGTTTTGTATTATATTATATTAATACTGGTTTCAAACTGGAAGCGGTGGTTTTATATTGACTGGAACGATGTGTTGTTTTATATTGTATTACTGTTTTCAGGCTGGAACGATGTGTCGTGGAATAACCCGGACATCATCATGCCGACGCTGGACAAAATGGCGCGAAAAGGTGTCATATTAAACTCGTCATACGTTCAGCCCTCGTGTAGTCCGTAAGTTATATTATATTTCCTGACGAAAAGTTGGTGCATCAAACGAGAATCACTGGAAAAGCGAGATAATTAGATACCTTAATTAGATACCCCCACCCCCCTCCCCACTCCCCCACCCCTACACACACACACTCACACACACTCCTGTCTACCCGTCCGAGTCTCGAAAATGTTATCCGGACTTGATATCAATATCCGGACTTGAGTAATTGTTATTCAGTCTTCTCCAAACTTGGTCAAATTGTATAAAACAGAACTGTTTGCAATAGTTTGTCAGTACCCTTATTCAAAGAAAGACAATTTCCCTATATGTGAAGCAATAGCGGGGGCATCCGTGTCCTATGGACATATTTGAAGTAAACATGTCAGCCAAAGAATAATCAAATAAAAATACGGTGAAGAATGTAATTAAGGAGAGATCAACAGCGTACACTGTGGTATGTGCACTTGTACATGTAGGTTAGCACGCTATACATGTTTAGAATAGCACGGACTAAATATATTGTATTTTCAGGTTTAATACTAACCCTCATGCAAATGAATGTTAACTGTGTAACACTTGTAAATAAGCCGAGAAATAATGTGTTTGTAAATAAATAATATATAAACATACACGTTTGTCGGTTAGTAGGTTATCTCGACCTGAACTACTGAACTAAATATCGAGGTTTGAACGCAACACTGATGTAACGACATATAACTGGGGAAGATACAGCAGTGTTGCATTTAACCCATTCATTTGCGATCGACGAATCAGTCAGGTACTTTATACACGTTTAACAAAATCGCACGCCATATACATGTGAAATGATAACGCTACAGAGGATCTTGCATAAACGCTGGTTTTTAATATTCAATTTATTAAACGCGTTAGATACAATTTATATGATGTGACGTTCTGTCAATTCTATCCCATGAATGTAATATATTCAATATTAAATAGGCACGAACTTGAGATTATAAATAACTTCAAATATACTACATTTCGTATATGTGGATTCGTTCTTTTCCGTACAACACTGAGAAATCAGAATTGGTTCGTCCATTCACGTAACCCGGTATTAATCAGTTACGGAACTCGCGATCGGAACTCTTCGCCAATTTCCGTACACGGGATATGTTGGATTCCCGAATGAAGTAAAGTTCCGATTGACGGACCTCGATGTGGCGAAACTCTGTCCAGGTGTTCAGGTCATACAATAATGTATGTATATACGCAGATTAAAAGTATAGGTTTATTCCCGGGTTCTTAAAATATTCGTGGTTGAGTAAAATGAATTATGAGTTGGTACTCTTAATTAGACGCTCCAGTTTTGAGGTTAGGCCTGACTGGTTAAAGCCGTTTATATTGTGCCTATCGAGTATGGATTCTCAAACTATGTTAGTTATACATGTATATATATCTCGCTGTCAGTAGGTTAACAAACGGTGTACATTTATTGTAAAATGTGCCTGTTGATGGCGGGATATAGGACTTTAATGACATGTTTAACTTTACCTGGACTTTGCCTGGACTTTTTTAATTATATACAACCGATCATTACTCGCACATACATAGCTATATAACAATACCAGCCTGAGATACATAGCTATATAATAATACCAGCCTGAGCTGACGTACATAGCTATATACCAATACCAGCCTGAACTGACATACATAGCTATATAACAATACCAGCCTGAGCTGACATACATAGCTATATAACAATACCAGCCTGAGCTGACATACAAAGCTATATAACAATACCAGCCTGAGATACATAGCTATATAACAATACCAGCATGAGCTGACATACATAGCTATATACCAATACCAGCCTGAGCTGACATACATAGCTATATAACAATACCAGCCTGAGCTGACAAACATAACTATATAACAATACCAGCCTGAGCTGACATACATAGCTATATAACAATACCAGCCAGAGCTGACATACATAGCTATAAACCAATACCAGCCTGAGCTTACATACATAGCTATATAACAATACCAGCCTGAGCTGACATACATAGCTATATAACAATACCAGCCAGAGCTGACATACATAGCTATATACCAATACCAGCATGAGCTTACATACATAGCTATATAACAATACCAGCCTGATCTGACATACATAGCTATATAACAATACCAGCCTGAGCTGACATACATAGCTATATACCAATACCAGCCTGAGATACATAGCTATATAACAATACCAGCCTGAGCTGACATACATAACTATATAACAATACCAGCTTGAGCTGACATACATAGATATATAACAATACCAGCCTGAGCTGACATACATAGCTATATAACAATACCAGTCTGAGCTGACATACATAGCTATATAACAATACCAGCCTGAGCTGACATACATAGCTATATAACAATACCAGCCTGAGCTGAAATACATAGCTATATAACAATACCAGCTTGAGCTGACATACATAGCTATATAACAATACCAGTCTGAGATACATAGCTATATAACAATACCAGCCTGTACATAGCTATATAACAATACCAGCCTGAGCTGACATACATAGCTTTATAACAATACCAGCCTGAGCTGACAAACATAGCTATATACCAATACCAGCCTGAGCTGACATACATAACTATATACCAATAAAAGCCTGAGCTGACATACATAGCTATATAACAATACCAGCCTGAGCTGACATACATAGCTATATACCAATACCAGCCTGAGATACATAGCTATATAACAATACCAGCCTGAGATACATAGCTATATAACAATACCAGCTTGAGTTGACATACATAGCTATATACCAATACCAGCCTGAGCTGACATACATAGCTATATACCAATACCAGCCTGAGCTGACATACATAGCTATATAACAATACCAGCCTGAGCTGACATACATAGCTATATAACAATACCAGCCTGAGTTGACATACATAGCTATATACCAATGACAGCCTGAGCTGACATACATAGCTATTTAACAATACCAGCCTGAGATACATAGCTATATAACAATACCAGCCTGAGACACATAGCTATATAACCTGAGATACATAGCTATATAACAATTCCAGCCTGTACATAGCTATATAACAATACCAGCCTAAGATACATAGCTATATAACAATACCAGCCTGTACATAGCTATATAACAATACCAGCCTGAGATACATAGCTATATAACAATACCAGCCTGTACATAGCTATATAACAATACCAGCCTGAGATACATAGCTGTATAACAATACCAGCCTGAGATACATAGCTATATAACAATACCAGCCTGCGCTGACATACATAGCTATATACCAATACCAGCCTGAACTGACATACATAGCTATACAACAATACCAGCCTGAGCTGACATACATAGCTATATAACAATACCAGCCTGAGCTGACATACAAAGCTATATTACAATACCAGCCTGAGATACATAGCTATATAACAATACCAGCATGAGCTGACATACATAGCTATATACCAATACCAGCCTGAGCTGACATACATAGCTATATAACAATACCAGCCTGAGCTGACATACATAGCTATATAACAATACCAGCCTGAGCTGACATACATAGCTATATAACAATACCAGCCAGAGCTGACATACATAGCTATAAACCAATACCAGCCTGAGCTGACATACATAGCTATATAACAATACCAGCCTGAGCTGACATACATAGCTATATAACAATACCAGCCAGAGCTGACATACATAGCTATATACCAATACCAGCCTGAGCTTACATACATAGCTATATAACAATACCAGCCTGAGCTGACATACATAGCTATATAACAATACCAGCCTGAGCTGACATACATAGCTATATACCAATACCAGCCTGAGATACATAGCTATATAACAATACCAGCCTGAGCTGACATACATAACTATATAACAATACCAGCTTGAGCTGACATATATATCTATATAACAATACCAGCCTGAGCTGACATACATAGCTATATAACAATACCAGTCTGAGCTGACATACATAGCTATATAACAATACCAGCCTGAGCTGACATACATAGCTATATAACAATACCAGCCTGAGCTGAAATACATAGCTATATAACAATACCAGCTTGAGCTGACATACATAGCTATATAACAATACCAGCCTGAGCTGAAATACATAGCTATATAACAATACCAGCATGAGCTGACATACATAGCTATATAACAATACCAGTCTGAGATACATAGCTATATAACAATACCAGCCTGTACATAGCTATATAACAATACCAGCCTGAGCTGACATACATAGCTTTATAACAATACCAGCCTGAGCTGACATACATAGCTATATACCAATACCAGCCTGAGCTGACATACATAACTATATACCAATAAAAGCCTGAGCTGACATACATAGCTATATAACAATACCAGCCTGAGCTGACATACATAGCTATATACCAATACCAGCCTGAGATACATAGCTATATAACAATACCAGCCTGAGATACATAACTATATAACAATACCAGCTTGAGTTGACATACATAGCTATATACCAATACCAGCCTGAGCTGACATACATAGCTATATACCAATACCAGCCTGAGCTGACATACATAGCTATATAACAATACCAGCCTGAGCTGACATACATAGCTATATACCAATACCAGCCTGTGCTGACATACATAGCTATATACCAATACCAGCCTGAGCTGACATACATAGCTATTTAACAATACCAGCCTGAGATACATAGCTATATAACAATACCAGCCTGAGACACATAGTTATATAACCTGAGATACATAGCTATATAACAATTCCAGCCTGTACATAGCTATATAACAATACCAGCCTAAGATACATAGCTGTATAACAATACCAGCCTGTACATAGCTATATAACAATACCAGCCTGAGATACATAGCTGTATTACAATACCAGCCTGAGATGCATAGCTATATAACAATACCAGCCTGAGCTGACATACATAGCTATATACCAATACCAGCCTGAACTGACATACATAGCTATACAACAATACCAGCCTGAGCTGACATACATAGCTATATAACAATACCAGCCTGAGCTGACATACAAAGCTATATTACAATACCAGCCTGAGATACATAGCTATATAACAATACCAGCATGAGCTGACATACATAGCTATATACCAATACCAGCCTGAGCTGACATACATAGCTATATAACAATACCAGCCTGAGCTGACATACATAGCTATATAACAATACCAGCCTGAGCTGACATACATAGCTATATAACAATACCAGCCAGAGCTGACATACATAGCTATAAACCAATACCAGCCTGAGCTGACATACATAGCTATATAACAATACCAGCCTGAGCTGACATACATAGCTATATAACAATACCAGCCAGAGCTGACATACATAGCTTTATACCAATACTAGCCTGAGCTTACATACATAGCTATATAACAATACCAGCCTGAGCTGACATACATAGCTATATAACAATACCAGCCTGAGCTGACATACATAGCTATATACCAATACCAGCCTGAGATACATAGCTATATAACAATACCAGCCTGAGCTGACATACATAACTATATAACAATACCAGCTTGAGCTGACATACATAGCTATATAACAATACCAGCCTGAGCTGACATACATAGCTATATACCAATACCAGCCTGAGCTAACATACATAGCTATATACCAATAAAAGCCTGAGCTGACATACATAGCTATATAACAATACCAGCCTGAGCTGACATACATAGCTATATACCAATACCAGCCTGAGATACATAGCTATATAACAATACCAGCCTGAGATACATAGCTATATAACAATACCAGCTTGAGTTGACATACATAGCTATATACCAATACCAGCCTGAGATGACATACATAGCTATATACCAATACCAGCCTGAGCTGACATACATAGCTATATACCAATACCAGCCTGAGCTGACATACATAGCTATATAACAATACCAGCCTGAGCTGACATACATAGCTATATACCAATACCAGCCTGAGCTGACATACATAGCTATATACCAATACCAGCCTGATCTGACATACATAGCTATTTAACAATACCAGCCTGAGATACATAGCTATATAACAATACCAGCCTTTGATACATAGCTATATAACCTGAGATACATAGCTATATAACAATTTCAGCCTGTACATAGCTATATAACAATACCAGCCTAAGATACATAGCTATATAACAATACCAGCCTGTACATAGCTATATAACAATACCAGCCTGAGATACATAGCTATATAACAATACCAGCTTGAGTTGACATACATAGCTATATACCAATACCAGCCTGAGATGACATACATAGCTATATACCAATACCAGCCTGAGCTGACATACATAGCTATATACCAATACCAGCCTGAGCTGACATACATAGCTATATAACAATACCAGCCTGAGCTGACATACATAGCTATATACCAATACCAGCCTGAGCTGACATACATAGCTATATACCAATACCAGCCTGATCTGACATACATAGCTATTTAACAATACCAGCCTGAGATACATAGCTATATAACAATACCAGCCTTTGATACATAGCTATATAACCTGAGATACATAGCTATATAACAATTTCAGCCTGTACATAGCTATATAACAATACCAGTCTGAGATACATAGCTATATAACAATACCAGCCTGTACATAGCTATATAACAATACCAGCCTGAGCTGACATACATAGCTTTATAACAATACCAGCCTGAGCTGACATACATAGCTATATACCAATACCAGCCTGAGCTAACATACATAGCTATATACCAATAAAAGCCTGAGCTGACATACATAGCTATATAACAATACCAGCCTGAGCTGACATACATAGCTATATACCAATACCAGCCTGAGATACATAGCTATATAACAATACCAGCCTGAGATACATAGCTATATAACAATACCAGCTTGAGTTGACATACATAGCTATATACCAATACCAGCCTGAGATGACATACATAGCTATATACCAATACCAGCCTGAGCTGACATACATAGCTATATACCAATACCAGCCTGAGCTGACATACATAGCTATATAACAATACCAGCCTGAGCTGACATACATAGCTATATACCAATACCAGCCTGAGCTGACATACATAGCTATATACCAATACCAGCCTGATCTGACATACATAGCTATTTAACAATACCAGCCTGAGATACATAGCTATATAACAATACCAGCCTTTGATACATAGCTATATAACCTGAGATACATAGCTATATAACAATTTCAGCCTGTACATAGCTATATAACAATACCAGCCTAAGATACATAGCTATATAACAATACCAGCCTGTACATAGCTATATAACAATACCAGCCTGAGATACATAGCTATATAACAATACCAGCCTGTACATAGCTATATAACAATACCAGCCTGAGCTACATAGCTGTATTACAATACCAGCCTGAGATACATAGCTGTATAACAATACCAGCCTGAGATACATAGCTATATAACAATACCAGCCTGAGATACATAGCTATATAACAATACCAGCCTGTGATACATAGCTATATAACAATACCAGTCTGAGATACATAGCTATATAACAATACCAGCCTGTACATAGCTATATAACAATACCAGCCTGTACATAGCTTTATAACAATACCAGCCTGTATATAGCTATATAACAATACCAGCCTGTACATAGCTATATAACAATACCAGCCTGTACATAGCTATATAACAATACCAGCCTGAGATACATAGCTATATAACAATACCAGCCTGTACATAGCTATATAACAATAGCAGCATGTACATAGCTATATAACAATACCAGCCTGAGATACATAGCTATATAACAATACCAGCCTGTACATAGATATATAACAATACCAGCCTGTACATAGCTATATAACAATACCAGCCATACATAGCTATATAACAATACCAGCCTGAGATACATAGCTATATAACAATACCAGCCTGAGATACATAGCTATATAACAAAACCAGCCTGTGATACATAGCTATATAACAATACCAGCCTGTACATAGCTATATAACAATACCAGCCTGACATACATAGCTATATAACAATACCAGCCTGTACATAGCTATATAGCAATACCAGCCTGTACATAGCTATATAAAACTACCAGCCTGACATACATAGCTATATAACAATACCAGCCTGTACATAGCTATATAACAATACCAGCCTGTACATAGTTATATAACAATACCAGCCAGTACATAGCTATATAACAATACCAGCCTGTACATAGCTATATAACAATACCAGCCTGAACATAGCTATATAACAATACCAGCCATACATAGCTATATAACAAAACCAGCCTGACATATATAGCTATATAACAATACCAGCCTGTACATAGCTATATAACAATACCAGCCTGTACATAGCTATATAACAATACCAGCCTGTACATAGCTATATAACAATACCATAGCTATATAACAATACCATAGCTATATAACAATACCAGCCATACATAGCTGTATAACAATACCAGCCTGAGCTGCATTTCCAACATAACTTGCATGCCTGTAATGCTTCTAAATAATATTTCCCACGCTCGAGTATAAAGGACTCGAAACGATTGACTAAAAGTGCATTTTATAACAGTCTTACAACTGATTAACTAATGTCTTACAGACAGTTTACTTATGCTCACATATCGTCCAGCATGCGAGTATGTTTACGTCGCAGAAATGCATTTCAGACATTTCGTAACATTGAAAATAATACGTTTCTGTTAAAAAAAACACACATCTAACATGTTAAAATAGTTTAAACATCAAAGCAAATAATAACAGTGAGAGCGGCATTAAAATGACAGAAAGACATAAAACTTGTAAGTAAAACATAGAAATACAAACACGCACCCAAATTTAAAGTTTTTTTAAATTTCATAAAAGGAATTCTAAAGATTTTAATTTCATGAAAACATTGGTTAAATATGGCATACATGCAAAATGTTAAATATCTTACGTTTTCCAATATCCTTTATTAATAGCGTATTATAAACTTTTCAAAAAAATAATTGAAATCTGTCTACTTAAAGGGAGTAGAGGTGATGTAGAAGAGTAATTGGTGGCAACAAACACGCAAGAGAAATCCTTGTACATGCTTCAGTTGAAAAGTGAAAATGCATTAAAAAACGAGGAAGCCGCACATTAGGCTAGGTTGACTGATTATTTAGGATTATTTAGGATTATTTATGAAATGTTTAGGCTGGAAAACGCGACGACTCGGTGTATTTGTTGTTATATCATCCATGTTAATTCATATGGGATCATATTGATAGCAGTTGTACATACTTAGTATTAAGTAAAAGTGTCGTTAGATCTAAAAGAAATAATATATTATAACCTCAAGGTATCGTATAAAATAATATTAATGACACCAAAAACTTGCCGAGTCGTCCAGAGTTCCCGACCAAACGGTTTCATTCATAATAGTTCACTCGATTATTTTATGAGGCTAAGTCTATTGCAGCATAATTATGTACACTGAATATAAAGTTGAAATACATTATGAAGTTTACACATAATTTGGAATGTCACCGATTATTCTTCCAGAGTGCGTGGTCCAGTGGTAAAGCGCCGAACTCCTGATCGATAGGTCGTGGGTTCGATCCTCCGTCGCGGCCACGTTATTTATCCTTGAGCAAGATAATTAATCCACATTGCTTCGTAATGGTTCTACCCAGGAAGCCATCGAGATAGATTAATCTAAGTTGCAAGAACTTGTTTTGCAATCGATGTAAAATAAATATGTTTAAAACAGATAGCCTCCACCTGCTACAGAAGCACTGGCAATATAATAGACACCATAAGAATTTGCAGAAACATTGACAATATCTTAAACACCATAAAACAGCAGCTGCCAGTTTTACCTCCTGACATACTAATCAGTGAAAATGAAGGCATTTGATCGTTAACTCTAATTAGATCTTCATAAGTGGCATAACGTTAATGATTATCCATATTGGAGCTTTAAAACAGGAATATATATGACACAATCTGCTAATAATTAAAGGGATTCCATCATGTTTATGTTTGGGTCTAGAGGTCCGACTTAAATGACAAATAATGATAGATTCTATGCATCAGGACCTAAACAGAATGAATGAGCCTAAATTGCCCCCTTATTTACAAGAAAAATCGTTTTCCACAGTAATATGTGTTACCTAGGTTACGCACCAGCGTTAATTTAAGCATTGTATGCCCGAATATAATCACAATCTATGATGAATTCCAAATATTACACGGTGATAACATATTTTGATTGATATGACACTGTGTAGCATGAACTGAAATATGTTTAAAATGTTTGACTCTTCAGTAAAAGGCCTGATATACCCCGTTTGAGTTTTGTTCATAACGTTTGAACATTGGTGGTGTAGTATTGCACTGTACTACACAGTACCTTTCTCCAAGTACCATTTATTATATCTATAAAGTTGTTTCATTCAATGAGCGGCATGAATGTAGATGATATCTTTTTACAGTAATGTCTTTCGAAAAAATCGGTTAAATTGCGAGGGAGTGAGATGTGTCAGATGTTGTATAAACAAGCTACTGAGTTTTTATTGAAGTATTCCGGTTTATGCTTTTCTTCACCTGGAATTTATGAAACAATCCATATATTATGTTGATGTGAATTAATGGTATATTCATATACAGTTTATATCATACCCACGTGTATTCTGATAGTGATGGTAAGTCGACCTATCGCTGCAGGCTAATTGGATTGTCTAAGTCATTATGTTTGTTTATGTCTATACTATTTGAGACAACTCAAGCTATCATCAAATCAAATTTTGCATTCAGTCCCCTTTGAAATATTGGCTTCAAACATAAGGGGTTCACAGCTATTCAGAAATGTTTGGGATTTTACAATTTTATTTTGATTCTGATTGCAAAATATTAAAAAAAAATGTAACCACTGTCTTCCCGCTGCTATCAAATTGCTTTTGAATTGTACAATAAAATTAACTGTAGCTACAGCTTTTTAGGAGGATTAAGTTGACGTTTCGTCAGACCATCCGTCCGTACCTTTAGCATTTCGGAAATTACAGCATTTACAATGGTTAATGTCAACCATGATGATGTGTCGCAAGCAATTCACGTGTCTCTATCATTAAGGTCAAGGTCATACTGTAGGTTAAAGGCCGTTTTACTACTGGGACGACAGCCAGTCTGCAGGCTAATTTAAAGTAGCTTACAGCCAACTTTTACACGTAATTATGTACAACTGATGACGAGGTGTATATATACAACTTACATATTTTGAGAATCAAAACTCAATAGACACAATATAAACGGCTTTAACCAGCCAGGACAAACCCCAAAACTGAAGCGTCGAATTAAGACTTACCAACTCATAATTCATCTTACGCATATTCAATCACGGGTATTTTAAGAACCCGGGAATAAACCCAAACTTTTCAGTAAAAGTATGATTTTTTGTTTAATCGTTTCCTGACAGATCTGCATTTTATACGGTCCCTCATTGTAGACGATTGTTGATTGCAAATGTTTTAGATAGGAATGTTAATTTAAGATTTTCAACATTGCAGTTCACACCTAGTATACTAAAATCATCTTTAAGTACCAATAGTAGTGTTTTAGGTCCAAACAAACAGTTACTCTAAACCTCATTCACAAAAGTATCTTATATACATGGAAGGATAACATAAATAATTTTTCTTACCTACCTACCCAACAGAAAAATCTAACGTCGGGTTTGTCGAACTAAGATATTTTTAAGAGAGGCCTTACCAGTTGTGGTTATTAGGTGTGATAGATGTCCTCAAAGAAGGGCGAAGATATAACGTTATCAATAAGATTAACTTGCATACATGTACGAGTCACGAGTTACTCCATGTATTATCTCCCTTTCTCGTTTACTTCGCTTTGTTCTACCACATGCTTACGAGTAAACTATGTGTCTACATGTATCGCGTTAAACTTTGTATACTCCTTAACCTTGACCTCCTTATCCCTGACCTCAGGTTTACCTGGTTAGCGATTGACAATCTTCCAATGATTATTATATTAATTTTCGTTATTATGTCAGTGACCTGAAATGTCGCCAAATGTAATGACCCAGTTTTAGCAGATATATCGTTTTTAAGAAAGTAAACAGTATGACCTAGATTGGAAAATGAGGTCAATCGTTGGTTAACAATCAGGTCACGGTGACCTATTTCTTGAAGAGAGAGTATTAAAACTCGGTACATATACTAATTGTGTCTTCCGTTTGACAATAAGTGTATAAGCTATTGTCATGACAACGCGAATGTCATCAGACTATTCAAGCGAATGTCATCAGACTATTCAAGTTCAAGGTCATAGCGTAAAATACTAGTATTACAGAGACAATTTTGTCAAAATAGGTTAAAAAGAAGGTCAGGGTGACCGATCTCTTCAATTTTTATGCCTGGCATGCGCAATCATGGGTCTCATGGATAATGATATCCAACGTATGTGGTCAATATTTCATAATTTGGTTATGATCTGAAGGTCCAAAAGGATATCAAAGGTTGTTTACTTTCTCAGTTTAAGATAAATAACGCAGTCAGTGTAGCCCGAACATGAATACAAAACACTAATTCGCTAGGGGACTTTAATTTAAAATTAGAGTCACAGTGACCTACGTTTTCATTTTAATTTAAAGCCAAGAAAAGCTGCTGAGCATTTCAGTGTGTTCAAATGTATTCCCGCTGCTAAGAAATTGCCTGTGAAACTGTAAAATAAAATTAACTGTAAGCTACAGCTTTTAGGGAGGATTAAGTTGACGTTTCGACTTTTGTCAGTCCATCCGTTCGTACCTTTAGCATTTCGGAAATTACAGCATTTACAATGGTCAATGTCAACCATGACGACGTGTCGCAAACAATTCACATGTCTCTATCATTAAGGTCAAGGTCATACTGTAGGTTAAAGGCCGTTTTTTGTGTCACGCTGTGGGTTTCAAAGGTCAGCATTAGCGTTCGCACATTCATTTATTACCAAAGGCAGAGTTTTGATAATAATTCACCGAAAGGCAAATTTAAGCAAGACCATGCGTCACGGCAAACGGGGTATTTTTTTATCATCACGATAAATGTGACACTGGATGTTTCAAAGACGTATATGTGAACTTTCATTTTAAACCAGTGGAAGGATGGTTGTGATAATTTAGAGACAAAGCAACTAATTTGCCTGAAACATCTCCCACATTCCTCTCGTTAATAACGTTATGTTTTTAGAATCTTCCGTAGAAATGGGCGTGTCTTTTACATGTTAATGGCTTGTCTTTAAGGAAATGATTAGGTGGGAAGAGAGAATAAGCAGGATTGCTCTCATATTTCATGATCATTACTGACTGTTTCTGGCATTATTACATCAATTAGTCAAGTCAGTATACTAATAATACTTTAGGTCAAATAGTTTGTGTTTTTCTTTTCTTTTTTAAATATATATTTTTTGTAGTGTTTGTATGCAATATGTTTTCTTTTACAAGCGGAAATACCAATATTTCATCGGCGTGCCTTAGTGGTAAAGCGTCCGTGGGCGATCGTGAGTTCTAACATATCAACAAAGACAAAATGGTACTAGTGGCTCGTTTGCTTGAATTTTAGCATCTAAATGGTAGCTCTTGGAATAATCGACCGACGTCAGTATAATATGACTGGGTGTGGTATCGTGTCATATGTCATGTCATACGACGTGGTATTTCAGCGTGGTAGCATTTAATCATTGAGGTAATGCTACAACTAGATACCGTCGTGATACTACACAGGAAAAATAACTAGGTACGGAATTCATACGTTTTACATATGTGCCACATATGTATTTCATATTAAAAGAACACATATGTAATAAACATGAAAAGAATACATATGTAATACATATGTATATATAACATGAAATTCATATGCAAAGAAGTCTATATATATAAATACATGTAGTGCTATTTATTGATATTTATTGAGCCAAACAATGATTTATGCTGCACAAACTTAACAATTTTCATATTCAATCTAATAAAACGACTTTTCGTTTAGAAATGAAGTTTAAACTTTAATCATATTTAATTTAGTATATTAAACTGTATTTATGCAACATAATTCATTGGTTTTATATGCCCTGCAATTTTTACTGTTAACTTTGAGAGCAATCTAGTCTCGGACAATCGAAACAAACAAAAATACTGTGTTAATCCAGTTACTCTGTTTACATTATTACTAACTTTATTCTCGGTTATAGTCATCTCTGAAGTTCGGGGGTCTCTCTCCACATACACACACATACACACTCACACTTAATTGTTTGATATGAAAATTAATTATTTCCATAAAACATTATTATAAACATTGCGGATGTTGCTCCAATGTTTATCTAAGTTTGTTTCGCCCACAGTTTTGAAATTGGGACCATAATTATGTCGCTGATAGTGGAATTATATGACAAAACATAGGCATAAGAGCCGGGTGGGGTTGGGAGTACGAGTCAGTTCCAGTGGGACCTCGAATCTTCATTTGAGAAAGCCATCCAGCTGGCTTGGGGAACGTCTGTGGTTCTACCCAGGTGCCCACTCGCACATGAACATTGCCCGGAGAGGCATCTGTGGTCTTCCTCCAGCAATGTAAGCTGGAAAGGTAACCAAATGCCCTTATAGCCGGTGGTGCGACCATAACATCCAATTCATTTGTCAGTAACGTTTAATTTGGTCAGTTTTTATTAAAGTCAATAATATACAGTCATTAGTAAGATCCTGTATGTACTATTGACATATAAATGAGTTCTGTTCAAGCAGAGGATAGAGGGCGTAAACGGTAGGTTCATGAACAGTCGCAATCAAATTGAAGCTGCAATTACTTTTTATCGGTAATTTCCAAATGTCTCCTTAACTTTCATACCATTTTTGTAAGTGATGGTATCGATTCTTACGGATGGAGGTATTTTGTGTAAAGGTCAGTGAACCATAACAACACTATATCTGCTTTGTAAGTATATTATATTTGTATATACTGTGATATATACAGGAATATAAAAAAACATTAAAAACAAATATAAAACACGACTCTTCTTCTTCTCTGGCATCTCCAGCATCTCTGCCACTGTTCTCGCTAATGTTCAGATAACCAATCATATGAAGTTGCTATTAGTATATATTATTAATGATATATATTAGTGTTTATCATATTTAAACATAAACATTCAGGGGCGTAGCGTGCCCAAAATCTCAATTACTCACGGGGGTCCATGTCAGCTAAGTGCCGCCAATATACAATCATAATGGAGGGATAATGTATTGAGAATATGAATAAAATAGTATTTAACATGTTGGTTTAGATGAATATATAAAAGTACTACTAAGTATTTAAAAGCAACACATCTTTTAACTGAAAAGAACCTTGGTCTACAATATTCTTCACAATTTATATAAACACTATATGTATTGAATATATATTATTTTCATATGAAATACATATGTGAACAGTTCATATGTGTCACAGGTGTATTATTTTGATGTGTAAAAAATATTTGGTACATATGTGCCACATATGTATCGTTTACATATGTGGCACATATGTAAATAATATTATGCACATATTGTATTAATATGCAAATCATAAGAAAGGAATACATATGTGTCACACATCACAACATTTTTCCTGTGTACAACTAGATACCGTCGTGATATGACTGAACAATATTGATAAAAGCCCATCCATTCATATTCATCGATATATAGAAAATAATAAATGGGTATTTTCATATCACACCCTATATCAGGCCTGAGTCGCCATATCAACCCGAGAGCTTTAGCATATACTTCAGCTTTGTCGAAATGTCAACTTCAGCTCACTCACTACTCTGTTTTCCAGGGAGAAAAAAAAATCTTTTATTAATAGATGTAGTCCATTCTGATGTGCTCATGCCTATTGCGTAAGTGGTACACAACATTTATATTTTTCTTTATTGAAAATGAATTTGAAATTTTCATCCAAGGATAATGATTCTATAGCCAATAATGTGCCGCGAGAACAGGATGGAAGTAACTAATGAAACCATCCTCGTGACAAATCGTATACAATCGTAACTAATCGGTTATTTCCGTATCACTCTGGTAAAAGGATCGAATTTCCGTGATATGACATATTTCACGCGTGTGATAAAGCTTTATTGCCCGGCAACGAAATCCTGATTGATATGACTAGCTAAGTCTATGTCGTATCGTATATTCAAAAACAACATATTTATAGGGAAGTATATGATAAAACTGTGTATATTTCAGGTCTCGAGGAGCTATCATGACCGGCTACTATCCCTTCCACCTGGGTATGCAGCACGGAATCATTAACAAATACCAGCCGAAGTACATGCCTGCCGACAAGGAAACCCTGCCGGAAGCTCTCAGAAATAACGGATACGCCACACACATGGTGGGCAAGTACGTCATGAGATACATTGTTACTAATACTGTAATATTGACATAACTAAGTCGCCACACAAGTAGAAGCGAGACACTCCATGCAGAATCGCATTCTACTATGGTATCTAGTATTCGAATTGAATTGGATAATTGGTGGAGGAATACCACCCCAGATGCCCTACTGGAACATTTTCCTGCACAGGCTGGCACCTGGGTGGAGCCATCGACGCTCCGGAAGCTAGCTAGATAGCTTCCTCACATAATGCCTGGTCCAATGAGGGATCGAACCCACAGCGGTGATTGGCAAGTGATTTTCAAGTCACTCTCACCACTAGAACACGGACGCTCCATGCTAGTATTCGATATAACAATGTTCCATCAGTTAAGCAAATTGACAAAGTTTTCGGTATGGAATATATATGTTATTTATTATGCATTTCGAGTATTATGAACGCTTAAAACTCGGGAAGGCTTACAAGTAATTCGAGGTATTAATGTTGACATAAATTGAAAATGTTACAAACGGTAAAAAGTATAATACTAAAAACGATATCAAATGTAAATAAGAAGTTCTATTCATATAAAAGTCATGTTAATGTGCTTTCATATCCTCTTCGCGTCCCTTATAGTAAGAACGCGATATAAAACAAAACATATTACAGTTTAAAGGTAATGCACGCGTTCGTTTTAAATGTAAATTTGTTAAAACAAAATATTCGTTTTAAATGTAAATAGGCTTAAAATTCATTGAATATCTGATGCTATTCATCACTCCGAATCGTTAAACAAGTACACACGTTTGGCTTTTAAAATTCATATAAGCTGTTTCAAATAGAGAGAACGCTGATGTATTATAAGCATACAAACCGCGGTGCTGTTCTAGTGGTAGAGCATCCGCCTCGGGAGTTCAATCCCTGCCGGGTTGCACGAAAGACTTCATAAAAACAAAAGACTTCATACAAATGACACGAGTATTCCCCGTGCTTGACGTTTAGTATGTTAAGGGTAGTGCTATATTTGGTCGAAATTGTGTTGGTATAATGTGACTAGACAGTGTATCATTTCACGTGCCTTCAGTGGGGCAGCACTACAAAGGTGGACTACAAATAGACACTGATATGACTGCGATTGTTGAAAGCGACTGTAAATTTGCATAACTACCGAGAGTCAGAAACGCACAGAGTTGTTTGCACAGCTTAGCATTTAAAAAGTTTAAATTCGGCGGCCCTTTTAAGGCAATGCGTGAAAGGGTAACGAAGAAACCGTTTCAAGTAAGAAGAGAACTAAATTATTTTCCTTCTGCATCTTTTAATGTAATGACTTTAAACCTTGTGTATATTTGGGAACCAACACCAAATAAAAAAAGTGGGCATGTAAAAAGGCTTTATCTTAAGGACTTATAGGATCTTTGGCATACGTTTGCAGTCCCTTAGAAGTCAGTTGTCTATTTTAACCATAGACATGTTTATTAAACACACATTTTTGGGAAAAAGAACAGGGTATATTAAAATCGCCTCCGTTCGTCCGTCCATTACCGTATCTCCTCCTAAACCGCTGAACGGAATTTAACCAAACTTAGGATTTCTTTATTTAAATTGTCCTGTTTTAATGGGATGACAGTAGGGTAAGTGTGAGGTTTGGTGCACCCTAGAACCGGTTTAAACCCCCAGTGGCCTACTTTGCCACTGACCGTTCCAAGGCGGTAGCCCTATTGTCAACCCTTTTGTGTTTGTGATGCCGTTTGTATTTATTACTAATTTTGCCTTCTTGTTTGTCTGTTTGCGAGTTTGTGTCTTTGTTTTGTGGTTGACTGTCCTCCTTGAATGCTACTTTCCCTGTCCGATCTGTTTATATTTCTTAAGGTATGACTTCACCATATGATGACGGCGTGCAACAGCAACATTATTTTGGCTCCGCACCCAGGGGCCCTCAGTGGGGTTAAAAGGTCAAATACACTAAAAACACAATTACACTGTAATTTTTCCATATTTATGCACATAACTTGGTGTATGTAATCGTCTATGAAAGATAAACAACATATCAAACGGTTTTATTATTTAGAACTCGGACGTCTGCCCGGGGGTCCCAGGAACGGGAGGCGATTTTAGGTTGGTTTTTTTTGTTGTTTTTTTGTAATTGTCTCAAATGAAACATTATGATGATGGGATTACACTGTATACATACATTTGTTTCCTATTACGTCATTGGTGCCTGGGGGAAGGGGCATCACATACACTAATAATTCAATTACAGTGTCATTTTTCCAAACTTTTGCACATTAGTTGGTATAATAGTCGTCTATGAAAGAGCTACACAGCACATGTCAAATCTTCCCTGGTGTTGGGGTTGGAGGGGTGGGTGCTGGGGGGAGGGTAACAGTGGGTCAATCTTTTTTATTTACGTCTCCTAATGAAGTATTACAGTGTACAATAATATGTTTTTCTCCTGTATGTGTGGGTGGTGGTGGTGGTGGTGGTGGTGGTGGGTGGGGTAGGAGGTTGTAAGGGTCACCATAATGTCCAATATACACAACATTCAATTGCAGTGTCATTTTTCTATTTATTTTTTTTATCTTGGCAAATATACAAGTATACTCCTCTGAAAATATAAAGCATATCAAACAGTTTCTTTGTTTCCACCTTAGAGGTGTGCCGCGGTGGGGGAGTGTGTGTGTGGGGGGGGGGGGGGGGGGGGGGTAGTGTGGGGTAAAAGAGGTAAATTCGGTCAAATAGCTATTTTTCTTTCTCAATAAAATGTAATCATTTTTGGGAATATCAGTATAATTTGCTCCAGGGTCACCATGGGACTCTGGGATAGGGGTCAAACGTTCAAATATTGACAAATACTCTAAACATGCTTTATTCATTTACAGTGTCATACATGTATACAGAAAAGCATATATACTATTTCTGATCTGAGTATCAAAGAACGATCGAAACAGTTACATGTAAAATGGATACAGGGTTTAAGGGAATTGCCCTGTGTGGAGAAAACGGGGGTATTTGCGATGGCGCGCCGTTGAAATTCGTTCTAGTTTTCTATTATTTTATGCCGAGGCCGCTGACAATAATACATTGCTGCTACCATTGAAGCCAATGCCAATAGTTTCATAAATTCAAAGAAATATAAACAGTTCGGACAGGGAAAGTAGCATTCAAGGAGGACAGTCAACCACAAAACAAAGACACAAACTCGCAAACAGACAAACAAGAAGGCAACATTAGTAATAAATACAAACGACATCACAAACACAAAAGGGTTGACAATAGGGATACCTCCTTGGAACGGTCAGTGGCAAAGTAGGCCACTGGGGGTTTAAACCGGTTCTAGGGTGCACCAAACCTCACACTTACCCTACTGTCATCCCATTAAAACAGGACAGTGTAAATAAAGAAATCCCCGCCATGATCTAATATCTAACCATGAGGCAGCATCAATAGGCAATATAAGTAAAACACAAATATGCTCGTGTAAATATAATACAAAAAAACAATAGCCTAGAAAGCCACAATGATGGTACTCAATGACTTGGCAGAAGCCAGAGCAACAAGAGAATAAACCATTAAGGGCACGACAAGAAAGATCATAGACAAACATCAAACGCCACTGTCCCAATGGGCTTTAGGTAGGCGTCACCATAGGGTCCACAGTCTGTCCGGTCATCGTACAATTAAAGAGGAAAGCAAGACAACAAAGATAGTATAAAATGATCATGACCAAGAATCTTACGAAGTTTATAAATCACATCACCATAGAAGTCAGGTTGTGACAGTCCTTGTCGCAGAAGGTCCTTAAATTACTTTTATATTTGAAAAGAAGATCAGGGTTACGAAAATAAAATTTTGCAAAGGTTTTACGAAGTTTAAGGTAACGGTAACCCTGATTGAGTAACTTTTTAGTTATACAAAGATCACGAATATTAAAGTCCTCAACTCGAGTACAAACTCTTGAAAAACGAATAAGTTGAGACACATACACCCCATAAGAAGTTGCTCGGGGAACATCCCCAACCAAGTGGGGAAAATCAAGTGGGGATAATTAACATGTCAAAATTAAAATAATCGCTCTTGTCATAGATTTTGCTAATTATTTCACCATTTTCAGTCGAGAGATCTAAATCAAGAAAAGAAGCGTTATTATCAGATATATTAGCTTTGTTAAGCTGAAGTTCTTTAGGATAAATATTATTAACCATAGTTGGAAAGAAATGGTTGTCAATGTTCAATATGTCATCCAGATACCGAGAAACATTACTTTAAACATTACCTTACTAATATTTTAGTGCAGTGTGGCGGCTGTAAAAAGTCTCCCCGTGCTACGAATCAGTAGTGTTATTTTACTGGTCCTTTGGGACCAACGAGCCCAATATAGGTGGCTTTGAAGTAGAATACCGCTTAAGCCGACTTCTATGGTTTAAAAACATAATCACGTTGATAATATGTAAGAAAGTTTTATAAACTGAGGTTACGACCTTATCACTTTTACAACGCACTGCATGTTTAGTGGTTGATCCCTTTAAAGTTTTCCGCTTTGCTTTCCTCTTTGGTTTCTGAAATTACCGACATATTGTGTAACCTACGATGACGTCTACCTAAATCCTAAAAGGGATGGTAACGTTTAATGTGTTTCTTGAACTTCAACACAAATGCAACTCTCTTATAATGGATTAGGTTATTATTTTCTGCTGGCTTCCATACCACATAGGATTACGAGGTAATGACAGAGCTGATAGTGCCGCTAAGGCAGCATTAGCTTCACATATCTCTACTACCAAATTACCTTACACTGATTTTACATGTCATATTAACACATATATTTGTAACTTTTTGAAAGGCATTTGTATGGTGGCATATAACTGCCGTCGAGATAATTTAGTCGCGATGATACCTGTTTCAGCTATTAAGACGACTTTTAAGCCCTTATAAGTCGACTTATAAGAACAAAGTCCAGATAAGTATCGCGACAAACTTTAACCATGAAGTCATGATACTGCTCTAAAGTGACACATTATCAAAATATTGTTTTGATATTTTGAAAAACAGGTATATCAATTTGTTATTTTTCAGATGGCATCTTGGCTTCTGCAACTGGAAGTATACACCAACATATCGAGGTTTTGACAGTTTCTACGGCCACTACTCCGGCGCCCATGATTATTTCAATCATAAACATTGTAAGAATAATTGTGTTTTGCCTTGTTTAACCACATGCTGCATGGCAGTACCCTTATTTTAAAAAAAACTTGCTTGTATATACTTAAACAACTTCATTACCATTTCCACAAAGTCCTAACGTCTGAAGTCTAAACCCGTTTAAAATGATAAACTAATGGTTGAAGGACGTGACGTCGGAAGTCTTGACAGGAATTTTAAAACTCCCTCAATAACCAATTAGCATGGACTGAGTATTTTAATAAACTACGTTAGATGTCCCTCTTAAATATTTTTAGCATAGTGTACGTCTTAGTCAAACTACTTTCCAATATATATATATATATATATATATATATATATATATATATACAGGGCATTGTTAATCAGCATTTGCGTATGCTTCTCTATGGATTTAATTCAACCCCCATGCATTACAGATGGCGGATATGACTTCCGGTACAACACAACCGTTCACCATCCTCCCAAAGATCGGTATTCCACGGTAAAAAAATGTATCAAATAATATACTAGTATTTAAATGTATCAAATAATATACTAGTATTTAAAATGTATAAAATAATATACTAGTATATAAAATGCAAGTATTACTTATTATCCTCATGTGCTAAGTGCACATGTATTACTATTTCTGGTAAATAAAAAAAATATATAATAGGTACATGCAATTTAAACACCTTTTCTGAGATACACTTTACAATACTTTTCAATTAAAAAATTAACTCAAGTTTCGCTTTTGTAGTCACTGTTTGGCCGACATGCAGCAGACATTGTTAATAATCACGACCCGGAGAAACAACCGCTGTTCCTGTATCTAGCATTTCAGGGTGTCCACACACCTCTTCAGGTAATACACAGTAATACTTACATTACACGATTTGGGATATTGCCTCATATTAAGGTCGTAATACTGTTGCTGATAGTGACTACTTGTAAAAAATGTCATGAACGAATACAAATACAATGTTTTAGTTTGCCGCTTGCCGAAAACATAGCGATAATCCACTCTACAGTCGGCCACACTATCACCCTTTTACAATAATATAACGGCTACATTGACACATTTGCCATATATAATAAACATATGCATGTATATCTCATTTGCTTATATAAAAGGAGCCATATGTAATCTAATATAAAACGTCTCATATGATATTGATCAAATAAGAGTTTCATTTAATTGCCATATGAGAATAAATTCATAAACGTTTCCCTTTAAAGGTCATACATGTTCATATAATTTTCGTGGAAGTCAATGCATCTCATATGATACTTATGTGATTCTTACATAACATGTTTTATGTAAGAATCGTGTACTGTTCCTTTATATGAATTATCATACGATAGGTATCATATGAGAATCATATAAGAATCACAGAATACGTATGTGTGGCAAATGTAGAATATATCATAAGAGTAGACTTCGACTCCGTCTTAGAGATACATTTATCATTTGGCAAACAGATACGATTATAAACTCTTCCTGAGAATTCCCAACACATTTATGTTCGTGGCACTATGTGCGTATACTCCTTTATAGGTTCTCGCTGTATTGCACTGGACATTTTAACGGGCAGACCTCGGTTTAAGTCCATCCTAAGGACTGGTCAGGTGTGATTTTTTTCTCAAGTATTTCTAGAAATAATCCAAATTCGGTCCTGACTGGGATAGAACGCACAATCGCTGGATTACTAACCGGGGTACTAATCATTACACCACGGCTACCCCTGTTATCCCTTTAAAGTTCTCCGGCCATGTTTTGTTTCATGAACATGTTTATGTTTATTTTAAATCAAAATCAACCCACAACAATAGATATTTACGAAAATAAGATGTTATTTGATGACGTAGAAAACATTGAACAGGTAAATTAATCCACAGGTAAATGTAATTATCAATTATCTGGCAAAGTTGTGCAGCTATACAATTCAGACTTAACTCATTTCCCTGTGCAGTCACGTAGTGGTAAAAGTAGTCTACGTCATGCAAATAATACATAATTTTACATACAACTTAGTAGAGGTTTTCAATAAAAGTTTCTCTCCGAGACTATCAAGAAATGTTCATATGATGTTTAAGAGTTAAATTTGTTAATCGATAATACTACAAAAAGGGTGATCATCCATCTTCAAGCAAATTGATATGGTGATCACTCATTTACATGTAATCAATCTGTACGCGTACATTTCCTTTAAGAATGTATATTTTCTTTAGCGATTGTGACGTACAGAAGTACCGACATCAATTGGAAATGTTTACAAAATCGATACAGGAAAACAAACAAAGATTAACACATTTGATCCGATATAATGTTAATTATGTGTGTCATTGCTGTTTCGGATTGTGAAACTTCAAGTTAAAGTATTTTATCCTGGGCCTCGCGTTCGAATCCCATTAAAACCTCTGTTTTTTATGGGTTTAATTTTTTTTTCTTGAATTGTCAGCTCATTTTTTTTTTTATATATATTTGCTCCTATTGATAATTTTATTTATTTTGACTTATTTTATCTTTTCATTTCATTGCAAAATGAACCATTCAATCGAGAATTATATATATATTTTTTTTCATTTCCGTTTCCGTGTATATACAACAAATAAACGCCGCAGTTGAAGACCGCTAGGACGAAAGCTATGGCAAAAAAAAGAAAGATTTTGTTATATATTCATTCATTCATTCATTCATTCATTCAATTTATTTATTTTATTTATTTTATTTATTTTATTTATTTTATTTATTTATTTATTTATTTATTTATTTTATTTATTTATTTATTTATTTATTTATTTATTTATTTATTTGTTATCTCCTCTGTATTGTAGGTTCCGACGCGATATTCCAGTATGTACGAGCACGTACAGAATAAAAATAGAAGAATTTACAGTGGTGTGTATGATTTATTTTTTATTATTAAAGTGATACATAGAAACTGAATGCATTAGAGAAACGTCTTTGTGACTGTCCAAATATATATATTCTATATTGCGTTATTGATTTATGCATCCATTCTAAAACTCACGTTTAACAATGTGCCAATGCATTGTTTTACATGTTATGCTTTAGCTACTAATCATGCAGTTATATTTAGAGTTCATTTACCAAACCATCAATTGCAAGTGTCATATGTTAGTTAAAACTGAGGGTACTTTAAGATAAAACTCGCACTCCATATCAATTTGAGTAAAGCAGAACTCCAGAAAACGTTGTAAATCGGTAGTTTGGATCACCCCTCACGCCACCATCAGTTTCATAATACTGAGCCACCCATACCGACTCTCCATCGTTGACGTGAGTGATGACCATATTACCGCCCTGCTCATCTTGGCCTGTTCCTAGTGATTCAGCAATGGCATCAACTTGATTGCGTCCTTCAATAACAATCTTGAGAACAGCGTGCTGAGAATTAACTACCCCCATATAAACAGCGAATAGGTAGACACCACTCTGCCTGCAGTTGAATATTCCACTAGCTGTGTTGTAGTGGTTGCCATCGTTGTAAACAGCTTTATTGAAAATAATTGTCTGTCCGTCATTGAGGTGGTCTTCAATGTGATCCAGGTAAACAGTAAATGCCACGTGATCTGTCTGCCGTACACCTTAAATATAGTATATCAACCTGAAAAAAGGTTTACCATTTATTTATGCCAACAATGCACTAAAGTACCCGTACTTTAATTGTTGACCTGTGTTATGACCTAAGGTTCCAATATATGTCGCACTGGTTAATGAGTTAAGGTTATGCCTCGAAGGTCCATTTTCTGACGTCCTTGACCTACGTTCGTTCACGGTTTATGACCAGATTTCTGTTATACTTCATACATCTTAAAAATGATAGAAGATAAACTGTTTCTAACGGCTGAAAGAATGCAAAGTCTGAAATAAATATGTTTAGTTACTTTAACTAGAGTTATGTGTTTTAAAAATACTGTAGAGGTTATACCTACGTTTGGTGTTAAGCAGCGGTGATATCTCACTATGTTAGACACTAATAATGCATTTATTGAGAGGTAAGAGCATTGGACATGTTACACTTGTTATAGACAACTAAGAAACCAAGATTTTATCTCGAGACACTGTGCTTCAAATGATTGTTTTTAACATTTAGAAATTGGGAACCTCTCAACAACCTCTGGGTCTATTATAAAATAGTACAATTTTACATATTAAGGAAAACAAATTATACAAACTAAATAAATCAATAAATGTAAAAACACAGTATATTTTAAAATTAATTTGACAGATTCGGACCTGATTATGAGAAATATATAAGTAAATGTAGGCCCATATTTTAATAGTAAAATTCAACAGATGCAGACATTGTGGACATATAATATATACACAAGTATTCAAGTACTATATTTGTATTTAAAAATGTTCAAACATACGTATATGTATACGCATATGTACTACGGTCTTCTATTATATTTTACTTATACGCATATGTACTACGGTCTTCTATTATATTTTACTTATACGCATATGTACTACGGTCTTCTATTATATTTTACTTATACGCATATGTACTACGGTCTTCTATTATATTTTACTTACAAAAGTAATTACTTTAAATTTTCAACACTGTCATCAACCTGAGGGTTAAAACAAACTATTTCGCTAATTATTTATTTAACAAGCGGAACTACTTACTTCTGCTGTTGCTATAATGTTCAACATTACGTTCCGCCACTTCTTTTTGACCTTTCTGGATCTCTTCTCCTTGTTTCTGGATTATTTCTCCTTGATACTGGATTGTTTCTCCTTGCTTCTGGATTGTTTCGCCTTGCTTCTGTATCACTGCAATTTGGGCGTTAATCATTACCTCCAGCTTGTTAAATTTCTGTATTATTTCTTCATCTTTCATTGAATATCCATCGTTAATAGCGGAACAAAATAGCAAAGCAAATAATGTTATCCACGTCATTGTTGTTCACTGTTCAGACCTTCTCTTCTTTATCTTGTACGTCTAAGACATAAGTCTAAGACGACATAGAGTGCGAATAATGATAAGCTGAAATAACATGTACGTTATATATGTCGATGATAACAGTGTAGTGCAAGGACACGACATAATAATTATTATTTGTATAATAATTGGGGACATACTGAAATAAAAAGAATTTCTTTTTTTGTTTTACTTATTTTTCATGATTCTAAACATAAATATTATAAATATTTTCAAAGAAGACATAAATCAAGAATATAAACCATATACATGTTTAATTAACTATTGGAATCGAGAAATGGTCCTTTAATTACATACTTAATCAATGTACCTATTCATTAGCGTGATTAATATTTGTATTTCCTGGGTATTTTATATCATTACTGAAAACTGAAAAGCAAATTGAATACCTGTGTTATGTTTATACTAATTGTTTTTGGGGACAAGTAATTTAGCTAATAGTAGGTATGACTCGCAGTGGAACAATAATAGTAGGTGTGTGCTCCTTTACATTTGGCAACACAACATTATATTATTCAAACACCTGCGTTTGTAAAATACCAAATTTAAAGCCTATATTGCATTCATTGAAACTCTATATTAGGTATGATTACGGCGATGGACGATGCTGTAGCCAAGGTGATGCTAGCCCTCAAGAGAAAGAATTACATCGACAATCTTGTTGTTGTCTTTACATCAGATGTAAGTTCAATAGACACATTTCGTCATGATGATTTTTCGCTCTTCCTAAGTTTATAGAAATTGCATTATAATATGAAGAGTAATTGTTTACTGTATATGGCATTCATGAGCATACGTTTCATGTCGTATGCCGTCCTTGTAAGAGTTATTCAAATTGTATTAAATGTGTAATAAAAGTACGTATAACAGTCGAACTGGAAATGCAGCATTCTCAAGACACAGTCAGCCAAATATACTCAACAAACAACAATTACAAGGAAATATAGAAGATGAGTATACGACACCACAAACATAAAGCGGTTGACAAAGGAATATCACCGTGGAACAGTCAGCGGCAAAAAGACCGCTTGGCGTTTAAATAGGTCCTAGGGTGCACCACAACTCACTTACCTTATTTTCTTCCCAATAAAACGGGACAGTGTTGATAAAAAACTCCATGCTAAGTTTAAGGAGCATTAATAGGGAATATAAGTAACACAAATACATGTATATATGAATATAAAAATAATAACAGAAAGCCACAAAGTAAGTTCTCATTGAAACGGCAGAAACCATGACTATATGTGTTACTAAAGGCTTCGATGACGTCTTCCCGAGTATCTGATGCAATACTCAACATACAATCTCTTTCATATCAATACAGAATAAAATGTGTGACAAGAGGTGAACAGTTGTACCCATAGGGATACAAATAATTTGTCGGCATACGGTAGTTTCATACCTGACGAAATTAGTATATAATAGGAAAAGATAATTCAATATATGCAAATATTAATAATAAGACAAAAGCATAAGTAACAGGGATTCCTGGGCCCAAATGAAATATATAGTATCATACTATATAATAGATCACGTGTGTTTCCTTTCAGAATGGAGGCGCCTCCTATGTGGCTGGTTCTAACTGGCCTCTGCGTGGATCCAAGAATACACTATGGGAGGGTGGTACCCGAGTACCAGCATTTGTTTATAGCAAGACCCTGATAAAGAAGGACGCCATTGTGCATAACGGGTACATAGTATATTTTTCTTTGTCATATGATCGTCCAAAATCATATGTTAACTACACAATATAGATTTAGATAGATATAGCTAGATATAGCTCTCTTCTCCTATAGATTTAACAAAGGAATATACAATATAGCATTTTTCAACAAATCAAGGGCCATAACTCTGTTATTACTAAAAAGATCTAGCTGGTTTTCGAAATTGTCCAAGATTTCATTGATATACCGCGCTTTGCACAACTAGACATCATACTGAGGCTTCCTGCCAAATTTCGTAGAAATCCAACAAGCCGTTTAAAAGGAGTAGCGCCGACAAGAAATTTAAAATCAAAATGTCAAAGGGCCATAACTCCGTCAAAAATCAGCGAACTGGAACAAAAGCATGATATGCACAACTAGACATCTTACCGATGCTTCCTGCCAAGTTTCGTCGAAATTCAACAAGGCATTTAGGATGAGTAGCGCCGACAAGAAATTTTAAAGTAAGTGTCAAGTAATTAAAAGGATAATGAAAAAAAAGAAGAAAAAAAAGAGAACAATTTCAAATCAATCAAAACAAATCAAAAAATTAAAAAAATTAAAACATTTATAAAATAATCAAATTAAAAACAAAACAAAAATTAAAAACTGTTCACCCCGGGGCGCGTCCAGGGTCACCATTTGAACAAACTTGGTAGAGGACCATAAGCTGATGCTACATGTAATACATGAGAGCTCTGTGCCATGTGGTTCCACAGACGAAGCTTTTTTTCAGTTTTTGCCAATACAAGCCTAAGTAAAACCTGACTCACAGGGTGGGGCCAAATGTGACCAATTGGTCACCATTTGAACAAACTTGGAAGAAGACCATAAGCTTATAGCAAATGCAAAATATTAAACCTCTGGCTCTTGCAGTTTCAAGTTTTTCCCTATACATGTCTATGTAAAACATGTGACCCTTGGGGCGGGGTCAAATGTGACCCGAGGGTCACAATTTGAACAAACTTGGTAAAGGACCATAAGCTTATAGCAACAGCAAAATATTAAACCTCTGGCTCTTGCAGTGCCAGAGAAGAAGATATTTTAAGTTTTTCCCTATACATGTGTGTGTAAAACATGTGACCCTTAGGGCCGGGCCAAATGTGACCCCAGGGTCACCATTTGAACAAACTTGGTAAAGGACCATAAGCTTATAATAAATGTAAAATATCAAACCTCTGGCTCTTGTAGTTTCCGAGTAGAAGATTTAAAAAAAAAAATCCTATATAAGTCTATGTAAAACTGTGACCCTCGGGGCTGGGACAAATTTGACCCCAGGGTCACCATTTGAACAAATTTAGTAGAGGACCATAAGCTGATGCTACATGTAATACATGAGAGCTCTGTGCCATGTCGTTTCAGTGTAGAAGATTTTTTAAAGTTTTCCCCTATACAAGCCTATGTAAAACTGTGACCCTTGGGGCGGGGCCAAATGTGACCCGAGGGTCACCATTTGAACAAACTTGGTAAAGGACCATAAGTTTATAGTAAATGCAAAATATCAAACCGATGGCTGTTGTTGTTTCCGAGAAGAAGATTTTTTAAAAAAAGTCTATGTAAAACTGTGACCCCAGGGACGGGGACAAATTTGACCCCAGGGTCACCATTTGAACAAACTAAGTAGAGGACCATAAGCTATGTCTATATGAAAAACATGCAAAACCTCAATATACAAATTTTGGACCCCCGGGGCACGGCCATTTTTAACCCCGGGGACTTTATTTGAACAAACTTGATAGTCTAGGCATTGGCGATCATTTTAAAAGAAAAACTGTTGAAATCTGTTCAGCAGTTCTGGAGAAGAAGATTTTTTAAGGTTTCAACTATATATGGTAATGGCAGACATCTTGGATGTAGCGCTGACCTAATTTTATCAAATCTAAAATGCATTCATCTAAGGATCATCCATGTGAAGTTTGGTCAAAATTAGCCAAGCGGTTTCTGAGGAGAAATCGCTTGAAGAAAAGTTAACGGCCGGACGGACGGACGACAACGGACGACGGAAGACGGACAACACACCATACCATAAGCTCTGCTGGCCCTTGGCCAGTAGAGGCAATAAAAATGGCATATCGGTGTATAAAAGTAGATAACAAATCGAACAGGATGACAGGTCAACCACAAACACACAAAGAAACAAATTTTAAAGATGAATAGAAAGCAAAATAAGACATCACAAACACAAAAGGGCTGACAACAGGGCTACCGCCTTGGAACGGTCAGTGGCAAAACAGGCCGTTGTGGCCACCCAGGTTCTAGGGTGCACCAAACCTCACTCTTACCCTATTGCCAGCCTAATAAACGGGACAGTGTAAATAAAGATATCCCCGCCAGGTTATAACTCTAACAAACACGACTGCATTAATAGGCAATATAAGTAAAACACATAAATGATCATGTATATATAACATATAAAAATGCCTAGAAAGTCAGAAAGTGAGTACTCAGTGACTTGGCAGAAGCCAGAGCAACAAGAGAATAAACCGATAACTGTACGACAAGACACAATTAAAGACGAACATTAAACGCTACCGTCCTATAAAGATTTAGGTAGACGTCATCATAGGGTCCACAATCTGTCCGGTCATCGAAAAATCAAACAGGAAAGCATAGTGGCGAACTGTAAACTGGTCCACCATTAAACATGCAGTGCGTTGCAAAATGATAGGGTCATTCAGCTGCCGATATGGGTTTTCTATATGTCCTAGAACTAGTCTAAATATGATATAAACACATATAATGTAACGTTAATAGGTTACTGTTTCACTTGCCGAAATAACGTTTTCGTAAATCAGTCTACTGATGTGTACCATACAGTACTTATTATTATATATATATTAGCGACAAACGTTCATTAGCCTCTATAGCGCAGTTGATTGAGGCGTCGTTTTAGTGCCGGGGAAGTTAGGGTTCAAGCCTGCAGATTTATTTTCCTTTTTTTTTTTTAAATTTTCATTTTTATAGTTTTCATTATTGCAAATGGTAAGGTGACAACAGTTTCTTTTTTCACTTTGATAACTCAATCTCATAATTGTACATGGTAGCAGTGAACAGTTTATATGTGTTGTAATGCACACGCTAGCGCACACGTATGCCTTACATGTGAACACCTGTATTGTTGTGCTGATGTACACGTACTTCTAGAACGTCGTGTTACAAGGGTGAATTGTAAGGCATGTGATATGATGGCAAGGTATTTGAACAGAAAAATGGGAGGTACTTCAAGATGTTTAGAAGGAAGAACTGATGGTAAAAATCGGGAAGAATGTGTCTGGTAAGGAAAAACCGTCCTGGCGTGTTTATGTCTGCGTGACAAATTTGTTTTCAATATTGTTTTAACACCCGTGACTTGATCTATTATTAAGTTAAATGTTTGTCTCTCGGCAGATATGTTACGCTGGCGTAAAACCTTGCTTGTAACCTCTTTTAATAAACTTTTTAACAAGTTTAATAAAGATTGTATTAAAGTGATTAAGACCAAGGAAGAATGTAAAGCTATTTATAAAGTAGAAACGAGGCTGATCAACAGCGTTAACCAATGTATATGTAATCGGACCGGAAAAATACACATACATATTTAGGCATTCAGCGGGTGTGAACTCGGGACCCCTTGCTGGTGGTGTCGGGCAAGAGAATGCCATGTTTTCCAGACTTTATGTATGCATGTAGCCTAGTAGAAATCATTCTATATATGTTACCTATGTTACGTATTAAAGTGTAGTGAAAGGTATATGTTTAAATCAGTTTTAACTGCAAATGTGTTGGTGTAGAATCAATTCGATTTTTTTTTATTCAAAATTAATTTCAGTATCTTTTTTTTTTATAAATAATGCATATCAAAACGGCAAAATAGTGGCGACACTTAAATTAAATTTATTTATTTTTATTATTTGATTTATATATTGTTTATATATTCCTGTCTCAGACTGGTTCACGCTACAGACTGGTTGCCAACCCTCGTGCGTCTTGCAGGTGGCAAAGCAAGTGAGTGAGATTTTACTTGTATGCATTGTTAATATTCACTTCGAATGACGTTACAAATTCCTTTAAAATATTCTTTTGAAGTCCTTCTACGTCACATTATTGTTTTCAGTATTTTCGATATCGTAATGACAATGTATGTTTTTATGAAACTAGAAAGCTAATACTAATACATGGTTGCAATATTTTACAAGGCAAATATCATTTTTGCAACACTTTTTATCTCGTTTTAAGGTAAACTTTTTGATGACGTCTACCTAAATCCTAATAGGACGGTAGCTTTTGATGTTTGTCTTTAATCTTGTCTTGTCGTACCCCTAACGGTTTGTTCTCTTGTTGCTCTGGCTTCTACCAAATCATTGAGTATTTACTTTGCTTTCTTATATTATATTTACATGATCATTGACGTGTTTTACTTATATTGCCTATTAATGCTGCCGTCTGTCAGAGATTATAACCTGGCGAGGATATCTTTATTTACACTGTCCCGTTCGTTGGAATTACAAAAGGGTAATAGTGAGGTTTGTTGCACCCTAGAACCTGATTTAAACCCTCAGCGGCCTCTTTGACACGGCGGAATGTTCCAAGGCGGTAGCCCTAATGTCAACCCTTTTGTATTCGTGATGTCATATCTTGCCTTTTATACATCTTTATAGTTGTTGTTTGTTTCTCTGTGTGTTTGTGGTTGACTGTCTTCCTTGAATGCTACTTTTCCTGTTCGATGTTTATATCTAATTATATAAACTTATTTCAACGCATCGTCACAACACGTTATATCATGATTACACGACTGTATGAGAATGACGTTATTCGCTTCTCATCGGTATATCATTTATATATGGTTACTCGGCAAGCATGGTAATAGTTTCACATCTTACACAGTGTACGAGAGTTGTTGGTATTGTTATTCATGGAGGCAAATGAAGTAAACTAAGTGTTTGTATTATTGTCAGGTCCTTTCATTGATGGTGTCGACCAATGGCTAAGCTTGAGTCGTGGATGGCCGTCACAGAGGACGTCGTTTGTCTACCAGATTGACGAACTAAAGAGAGTCGCAGCAATAAGGTAACCAGGAAACCTCTTGTTTTAATTTAACATTTATTTGGTCAAGAAAAAATAGGAATAAGTTCTTAGTTACAGTGGGATGCCGTGTTCACCTATCACTGAGTTTTAATATTGCGCTTATATCGTTTGGTTCAACTACCGTTTTTACGTTTCAACAACTGACACTTTTTGTTTCGTTTTTGTGGAGGAGGCGTGGTGGGTACGTGTATTTATAAAAGGAGGATCACTTTTTATATAGCACTAACTTTTAGTGGTCGTTTAGGATGTCCCTTTTTGTACGTTTCATTTGATCAGTCTATGTTAGAAACAAAGTTTGCAAAAGTAAATGTCGACGGTCCATCGTTGCTCTGTTAAATAGAAATTTAAAAAAAAAGGAATGTTATTCAAAAAACAATTCCGACTTATACATTGCTTAACACATAACTCAATTATATAATTGTCTGTGATTTGTATAGGAAATACTGGGAATAGAAAAGCTATATTCGCAGTACGGAACATTACTCGGCCTTTTCCCTCAGTGGCGGGAACGCCAAATGACGTTCCGATTGTTTTACGGACGTCGTCGTCAGATTCCGCCACCAGGGAATATCGATTACGGAAATTAACGAAGAGTTCCGGGTCCACTTTTTTTGTTTGTATGACGTAACGTTGTCTTGGCGTTCTCGTGCAATATGGTGTAAAAGGCGTGAATCATTAGAAACATTAATAAAATATCATTTTAAATTATGTAATATATAGTTTAATAACCAGTGTTTTTGAGATACTGAAAATATCCACCTCGGGAGATATTTCCCGTATCTCAAAAACACTGGTTATGAAACTCTATGTATTAATCATACATCAGACAAAATAGATTCCTTAACTGATTTCCATCAAGTTACTGCTCATACTAGGAAATAAACATCTTGAATGATGAGACTGATGGACAATCAGTCTCATCATTTGATTTACAAATTTAATCAGGAAGTTTGTCAGAAAAGGATATAACCCTTTGGTTTTACAGCGCACTGCATGTTTAGTGATTGACCCCTCTACAGTCAGTCATTACGATTCACTTTTCACTTGTGCGATGACTTGACTACCTCATGGGACTCTATGATTGTACCTACTGAAACCCAACTAAGGGAGGTGGGTGCATGAGCTTTCGTCCATCGGGTTTTCTGGTCGTACCCTAGATTGGTTTTCTCTTTAGCTGCAACTACTATGGTTGTTCAGTACGATTCTGGATACATCCTGAAATGTTTATTATTTTGTATGTGTTTCTTTAGTTAGTTTCTCTGGATGTGGCCTTTATTGTTAGAGAATTCCTTTTGATGGTATGTAGTTTTGTTTACACTGTCTTGTCTATTTAGGCGCTGAAGACAGGATAATAGCGAGAATTGTGCGCATATAAAATCGATTCAAGGTAACCAGTAGACCTTATTGCCTACTGACCGTTCCAAGTCGGTAACCCTGTCTTCACCACCCTTTCTGTTGTTTTTTTGTCTCTTTCATTGTATAATCAAGTCCTTGTTTGCAGTACAGTGCGGACCTACGATGCCATTGCGTTCGGACGCTGTGGTTTCTGTAGGACCCTTTATCACATTTTTACAAACTTTATGAAACATATTTCCCGAATCACGCCTCTGTTGGTTGACTATGGCCTTTGAATGCTACATTTTCTGTTCGACTTGTGTATCTGTAATTTTACTACCACCACCACCACCACCACCACCACTACTGCTGCCGCTACTTCTGGAAAGCATTTCTTATATGCATCAACTGTAAGGTACTATAGAATGACACTAAGCCTTAGTGAGCGTGATTCAACAGTTCCTTTGTTATATACGTATGGGATGACCCTCTTATATGCATTACCGTTTAAGTACTGTAATGGCCTAGATCATCGCACGGTTACAAAAAATAAACGGTTTTATTTCAAGAGATTATATCGTCTTCAAAAGTGTCTATTAAAGTCGAACAGGAAATGTAGCATTCACAGAACAAAGTCAACGAAAGCATAAAAACATCCAATAACTATCATTACAATGAAAAATAGAAAAAAGTTTGTTACACCGCAAATATAAAAGAGTTGACAATGGGGGTACCGTCTTGAAACGGTCAGTTGTAAAAAGGCCGCGGGCTTTATATCGGGTACTAGGGTGCACCAAACCTCACTCACGACAAAAAAAGATCGATGAAGACGGAATAATACCAATGTTGTTTACACTTAAAATCGATTTAAGCTAACCAGTAGGCCTTAGTTCCTACTGACCGTTCCAAGTCGGTAACCCTGTCGTCACCACTATTTATGTTGTGTCCTTTTCAATGTATAGTTAATTTGCTCTTTGTTTATGGTACAGTGCTGATCTTCGGTGCCATTGCGTTTGGATGCTGTGATTTCTATAGGACCGTTTTTCTCATGTTGATTCATGTCATTCTGTCCGGTCACAATTAAAGAGAACGTTTTATTATGAAACTTAATTCTCAGATTTCTTAAAGGTTCTGGATGCGATCTAGCTGACCTATTTTAACCAAATACAAAAATATGATAAATCATAATGCACTTAGTTTCATATAAAATATATCTATGCACATTATTCGATCGACATGTTCCGTATGCCTTAATTTGTTTTGTTTTTTTATAAAATAGTATAGTTGGGAAAACACCACAACTAGATTTAAATCATAATACATGTTTATTCATATCATGTTGATCAGTTGTAAATATAATTCAATTCATTAATTTCAGAGAGGGAGATTATAAGTTTATAATCGGAAGTCCTGGCAGGTACAATAACTGGTACCCAGCTAAAACGAAGCCGGCATGTAACTCCAAAGATGAAGGTTACGGGTACCAACAGGAAGCGAAACTAATACGCAAAGATGCTAGAAGAGACAAATATGACAATTCTGTGGACGACAATGGCTGGTGGTTTTCATCTTCTCTAGGTTTTGTGAATAATTTTGCCAAAAAAGCTGGTGCTGTGACTGGGGCTAACCGTGCTTGGATTAAACTCAGTAAATGGTACGACAAATATCGATGTGATAAATTCCTTGATGCTCATAAAGCTGAAGAGTTGAGGTTAAAACCACCACGTTTACAGTTGTTCAATATCAGAGGTAAATTTTTATCTTGTTTTGTAATAAGTTCCTTTTATTGTTAATTCGTGTGTAATATTGCATGAAAATGAGTACTTTACAACATTTCCTTATATTTCCGTTTCGGTTTTAGAATTAAAAATCAGTATGGATACCTGAAACCGAAATTACACGGTCGCTCCTATATACCCATTTGAAAAATATCTCTTACTAAAAATTACTAAACTTGTTTCCGAATGAAATATTTAACGCTGTACATGTCATAACAATAAAACAGTAGGTCAAAATGCATAAATTATTATATAATAAACAAACTCACATGATGTATTTGTTTAAACATTGCATTGTAAGATACAAGGTGTGTAAGGTATGGAGAAAAGTAGTTATAAAAGTAGAACAGGAAGTGTAGCATTCACAGAATACAGTCAACCAAATGTTAACGCATCAAAGACTAATAATGAAGACATATATATTTGTTATATTACTGATACTGTTGTTAACGTTTATTACAGATGATCCACTGGAGAAACACAATTTGGTAGCAAAGAAGCCTATTTTAGTTAAGAAAATGTTAAAGAAGATTAAACAGTACAAAAAGACGTTAGTTCCGGCCCAAAACCAGCCCATAACGAAAATGGCACAGCCCCGGTTTTACGACGGCATATGGTCTCCAGGCTGGTGTTAGTCTAGGATTATACAATATTCCTGCGTTTTATACTGATGTCAGACACATCGACATGGTCAATGCTTTAATGTGAACACATTTATGAAGAAGTGGGAGTATTTCTCCATTCAAAACCTCTTACAATATTGCATAGCAATTTCAGACCGATTCAAAGGAGAGTATGAGACGACATGTGTAGACTACGGACGTCGTTAGTAGTAACATATCGATTGTTATTAAGTACGTTTCTAAGTTGGCAAAAGTCCAAATTGAGACTATTAAATAGTGCATAACCCTATCTCAGTTTAAATTATTTGACGTTTAACGTGACCTAATTTAGCTGAATGTCAATGCGGTTGTCAGTAAAACTGTCAACAACAATGAAATGCGTTATAAATGGTGTTAACAAATATTGAGCTGGTACATTTGCAGATGGTAAACAATTCTAAATTCCGGCAATACAGTTTATATACAGTTTATCCTATATATTGTAACTGCGATGTAATGAAATATTATAATTATAAAGATTACAGTGTTACTGCTTACATATAAGAATACAATGTGTTGCATTTGAATGTCGTTAACTATTTTATATTTTAAGATGCACTGTGTATTATGTTATTGCATGGTGTGACGTGATGCTATGGTCAACGATTCGATTGTTAAGGCATTCGATTGTTAAATTAGAATATTACTGGTTAATCTTTAATTTACTAAATGTTGTCTTTGGTCTCTTGGGATCATCGAGCCCAATCTGTATGGCTTTAAAGCAGAATATCTTTTAAGTCTATGCTAGGGTACGTGAGACGGTTGTAAATTGTATTACCTCTCAATGAAACCGAGTCTCTACTTTTCGCTCTTGTTTGTGCTTGCTGCTTCCACGGAATCCCGTTTTCAGTATTTGCTTACATTCGTGTTCGTATTATTTAAATAAAAGACAAACGCAACTCTTTGAAATCATATAATAGTTACTGACCAAAGCTTGGAAGTAAAGATAGTTCCTTGCTTTTATTTGAAACGAACACATGTAAGATCTACCTTAATGACATGTTATAGGAGGTATATGGAGACCAGTGGTCAGACGTTATACGTGATATGGTAATGGCGAGTACTATAAGAGTGTATGATGTGACATTATATATACAGAATGTTTGCTTATTTAGATATTAGAAGGAAATATAATACATATATTTATGTTCGTTATTGTGAGCGTACATGTCCGTATATTGGCATTTGATAATTAAAGTTGATAAGGTATCCATTTTAAAGAGGCTGTCGGCGATCTGGATGGCTCTCCATGACCAAGTAGTTTTCGCTTTGTGTGATCAATAATGTGCAGTTTCAGCGTAGTGTGGTAAACCCAGCATTATTCTCAAGTTGCTAAGCTAATGTAGTATGTTTTCATAAATTGACGCTATATAAAATTAGTCACCTTGATTATCTAATAGTTAGAAACAACAATTCTATTGTTTTAGTTAATATCTAATGAAATAAACAATGAAACTATTATTTTAGTTTTTTTATCACAGTACATTTTGCTATCCGTTATATTTATTTTTCAACAAAAATGTACTTTGATCAAATTAAGTCTTCCCAACTACTAAATAATGCTGGTGGCTGTAAGTGGCTTGACCTAATTTCTGAGAACCATCCTTTTTAAAATTGCAAACTCTTGAAGACATCTCATTTGCATAAAAAGTCAAACGTTCATTAGCAATGTTTCTGAGTCTGCAATGCAATACTTGTAGATAAGGAGAGCTAACTAGCAGTACGCACATATCTGATTATATAACATCGACTATTTATCATAGAGGTACAATACCAGCGCAATTAGCTAATTAGCATCATCTGAATCCTTTATTTATTTATATCCCCCGGAGAGTCATACAGACATTACATATAATTACATTATATGAATGTGCAATAAAACATAGAAACAAATGAACAAAGAGAGAAAAAACAACATGCAAAAATTAGCAAATAAAGGATATGTACAATGTTCCTGAAAGCAGCATATAAGTATATGTATTTGCCACACTAATGAAACAAACAAAAAAAACAAATGTTAACTAGATTCTATCTAATATATATTCGAGTATTTGGTTTATTTGTACAGGAACTACATTATATTATAACATAATTGTACTGAACAACCACTGCAGTGGCAGCCAAAGAGAAAAACAATCTAGGGAACGACAGAAAACCTTTTCGGTTCTATAAACATGAGGATCCCCCCACCCAGTAATTTGGGTGAATAAATTTGAATATCCTCGCGTGTACCTTAAACCTCCGGCGGCCTTTCGGCCACTGACCTTTACAAGGCAGTATCTCTGTTGTGATCCCTTTCTGCCACTGACCGTTCCAAGGCGGTACCCCTGTTGTGATCCCTTTCTGTTACTGACCGTTCCACGCCGGTACCCCTGTTGTGATCCCTTTCTGCCACTGATCGTTCCAAGGCGGTACCTATGTAGTGAACCCTTTCTTCTACTGACCGTTCCAAAATGGTATCCCTGTTGAAATCTCGTTCTGCCACTGACCGTTCCAAGGCGGTACCACTGTTGTGATCCCTTTCTATTACTGACCGTTCCAATGCGGTACCCATGTTGTGATTCCTTTCTGCTACTGACCGTTCAAAGGCGGTACCCCTGTTCTGATCTCTTTCTGCCACTGACCGTTCCAAGGCGGTACCACAGTAGTGAACGCTTTCTGCTACTGACCGTTCAAAGGCGGTATCCTGTTGGGATCCCTTTCTGGCACTGACCGTTCCAAGGCGGTACTCCTGTAGTGAAATATTTCTGCTACTGACCGTTCCACGGTGGTAACCCTGTTGTGATCCCTTTCTGCAACTGATCGTTCCAAGGCGGTACCCCTGTTGTGATCCCTTTCTGCTACTGACCGTTCCAAGGTGGTACCCATGTTGTGATTCCTTTCTGCCACAGACCGTTCCAAGGCGGTACCCTGTTGTGATCCCTCTCTGATACTGACTGTTCCAATGTGGTACCCGTCTTGTGATCCCTTTCTGCATCTGACGTGATTAGGGGATACCCCTGTTGTGATCCCTTTCTGCCACTGACCGTTCCAAGGCGGTACACCTGTTGTGATCCCTTTCTGCCACTGATCGTTCCAAGGCGGTACCCCTGTTGTGATCCCTTTCTGCCACGGACCGTTCCAAGGCGGTACACCTGTTGTGATCCATTTCTGCCACTGATCGTTCCAAGGCGGTACACCTGTTGTGATCCCTTTCTGCCACTGATCGTTCCAAGGCGGTACACCTGTTGTGATCCCTTTCTGCCACTGATCGTTCCAAGGCGGTACCCCTGTTGTGATCCCTTTCTGCCACGGACCGTTCCAAGGCGGTACCCCTGTTGTGATCCCTTTCTGCCACGGACCGTTCCAAGGCGGTACACCTGTTGTGATCCATTTCTGCCACTGACCGTTCCAAGGTGGTACCTCTGTATTATGAATGCAGAGCTGGCTCTGAAATGAGATTCGTTTTAAACGTACATCAAGGCATTATGAATGCAGAGCTGGGTTTGAATGCAGAGCTGGCTCTGAGATCGATATTCGTTTGAAACATACACCAAGTCATTTTGAATGCAGAACTGGGTTTGAATGCACAGCTGGCTCTGAGATAGATATTCGTTTTAAACATATATATCAAGCAATTTTGAATCCAGAGTTGGGTTGGAATTTCGAGCTGGCTCTGAGATCGATATTCGTTTTAAACATACACCAAGTCATTTTGAATGCAGAGCTGGGTTTGAATTTCGAGCTGGCTCTGAGATAGATATTCGTTTTAAACTTACACCAAGTACTTTTGAATGCAGAGCTGGTTTGGAATTTCAAGCTAGCTCTGAGATAGATATTTGTTATAAACCAAGTCAGTATGAATGCAGAGCTGGGTTTGAATGCAGACCTGGCTCTGAGATCGATATTCGTTTTAAAGTTACACCAAGTCATTTTGAATGGAGAGCTGGGTTTGAATGCAGAGCCGGCTTTGAGATAGATATTCGTTTTAAACTTACACCAAGTCATTTTGAATGCAGACTGGGTTGGAATTTCAAGCTATCTCTGAGATCGATATTCATTTTAAACATACACCAAGTCATTTTGAATGCAGAGCTGGTTTTGAATACACAGCGGGCTCTGCGATCGATATTCGTTTTAAACATACACCAAGCCATTTTGAATGCAGAGCTGGGTTTGAATACAGAACTGGCTCTGACATCGATATTCGTTTTAAACATATACCAAGGCATTTTGAATGCAGAGCTGGCTCTGAGATTGACATTCGTTATAAACATACACAAAGCCATTTTAAATATCGAGCTGGATTTGAATTTCGAGCTGGCTCTGAGCTGAGTTTGAATGCAGAGCTGGCTCTGAGATAGATATTCGTTTTAAACATGCACCAAGTCATTTTGCATGCAGAGCTGGGTTTCAATACAGAGCTGGCTCTGAGATCAATATTCGTTATAAACATCAACAAAGTCATTTCGAATGCATAGCTGGATGTGTGTGTGCGTGCGTTCGTGCGTTCGTATGTACGTGTGTGCTTTTGTGTCATTCTAAGGATTATAGTCCGTCCACCTTTAAAGCCACTAGAGAATTCCAGTACATAAAGATATATAGAGTGTAGAATTCAGTTTTTGAAATGCACGTTAAATTAAATCGAATTAAATCGAATTAGAAGAAATATTTTGCAGAAAGTGCCTTCTTTTACAGTTTGAACGAATATTGATTTCATAGCCAGCTCGAAATTCAAAGCCGGCTATGTATTCAAATTTACTTATTGTACGTTTAAAACAAATATCAATCTCATACGCAGCTCGAAAAACAAGCCCAGCTCGATATTCAAAATTACTTGGTGTACGTTTAAAGGGCACACGGCGTTTAAAGGGACACATGGCAGTCTTTGTTTTCAAAAGCTCACGGCGTCCTGCTATATTTTCTACATTACTTGCATTTATTCAATCATCAATATTAATTATAATAAAACTAATAATCAGTTTGTTTTTGCATATTATTAATTATTGATATTATTGCACCAATAATATGTTAAAACTTATAGTATAATAAGCCGAATTAGTGAATGCTTTAAATTCGATTCATTTAAATGTAACCAGGGTAAAAGTAAAATTGATACTGGATATATAAATCGAGACAACCCTTTCTAAACAGTCCACACTCTATGTCCTAAGCTATACCGGGATTCTCCGGTGACTTTAAAGGTGGAGGGGATATAATCCTTAGAATGACACACACACGCACACACATATAAACACACTTCAAGATTGCCGTCTGTCATTTTAAAACGAATATCGATCTCAGAGCCAGCTCTGCATTAAAACCCAGCTCTACATTCAAAATGACTTGGAGTATGTTTAAAACGAATATCGATCTCAAAGCTCTGTATTCAAACCCAGCTCTGCATTCATAATGCCTTGGTGTATGTTTAAATCGAATATCGATCTCAGAGCCAGCTCTGTATTCAAACACAGCTCTGCATTCTAAATGACTGTGTGTATGTTTAAAACGAATATCGATCGCAGAGCCAGCTCGAAATTCAAATCCAGCTCGGTATTCAAAATGCCTTAATTTACGTTTAAAACGAATATCGATCTCAGAGCCAACTCTGTATTCAAACCCAGCTCTGCATTCATAATGCCTTGGTGTATGTTTAAATCGAATATCGATCTCAGAGCCAGCTCTGTATTCAAACACAGCTCTGCATTCTAAATGACTTTGTGTATGTTTAAAACAAATATCGATCGCAGAGCCAGCTCGAAATTCAAATCCAGTTCGGTATTCAAAATGCCTTAATTTACGTTTAAAACGAATATCGATCTCAGAGCCAGCTCGAAATTTCAAAACCCAGCTCTGTGTTCAACTGCCTTGTTAAAAATTTATAACGAATATCGATCCCTGAGCCAGCTCGAAATTCAAACCCAGGTAGATATTGAAAATGACTTTATGTATGTTTAAAGGGACACACGGCAGTCTTTAGTTTTTAAAACCTCTCGTCGTCGCGCTAGTTTTTTCTGCATAACTTGCATTTGTTTAATCATTAATATTAATTATAAGAATAGTAGTAACCAATTTCTTTTTGCATATTATTATTTTTTGGTATTATTGCACCAATAATAATTATTATGAAACTTATAGTATAATAAGACGAAATAGTGAATGCTTAAAAATTGATTTATTTTAATGTGACCAGGGTAAAAGTAAAAATGATACTGGATATATAAATCGAGACATGAATTTCAAACACTGAATTCTACACTTTATATACCTAGCTTTACCGGGATTTTTTGGTGGCTTTAAAGGTGGAGGGACTATAATCCTTAAAATGACACACAGACACACACACACACAAACCCAACAATGCATTCAAAATCATTTGGTGCATGTTTAAAACGAATATCGATCTCAGACCCAGCTCAGCATTCAAACCCAGCTCTGGATTCAAAATGGCTTTGTGCATGTTTAAAACGAATATCGATCTCAGGGCCAGCTCTGCATTGCAAATGATTTGGTGCATGTTTAAAACGAATATCGATATCAGAGACAGTTCCGTATTCAAACCCAGCGTTGCATTCAAAATGAATTGGTGCATGTTTAAACCAAATATGGATCTCAGAGCCAGCTCTGCATTCAAACCCAGCTCTGCATTCAAAATGACTTGGTTATGTTTAAAACGAATATGGATCTCAGAGCCAGCTCTGCTTTCAACCTCAGCTCTGTATTCAAAATGACTTTGTGTATTTTTAAAACGAATATCCATCTCAGATCCAAATCTGCGATCAAACTCAGCTCTGCATTCAAAATTACTTGTGTATGTTTATAACAAATATCGATCTCTGAGCCAGCTCTGTATTCAAACGTATCTCTGCATTCAAAATGACTTGGTGTATGTTTATAACGACTATGAATCGCAGACTAAGCTCTGTATTCAAACCCAGCCCTGCATTCAAACTGATTTGGTGCATGTTTAAACGATATCGAACTTAGAGCCATCTCTGCATTCAAACGCAGCTCTGCAATCAAAATGACTATGTGCATGTTTAAAACGAATATCAATCTCAGAGCCAGCTCTGAAATTCAAACCCAGTTCTGCATTCAAAATGTTTGGTGTATGTTTAAAACGAATATCGATCTCAGAGCTAGCTCAAAATTCCAACCCAGCTTTGCATTCAAAATGACTTGGTGTATGTTTATAACGAATATCGATCACATAGTCAGCTCGGTGTTCAAACCCAGAATGCATTCAAAATGATTTAGTGCATGTTTAAAACGAATATCGATCTCAGAGACAGCTCTGCATTCAAACCCACATCTGCATTCATAATGACTTGGTGGAAATTTAAAACGAATATCGATCTCAGAGCCAGCTCTGCATTCACTACAAGATCTGCATTCATAAAGACTTGGTGTAAGTTTAAAACGAATTTCGATCTCAGAGCCAGTTCTACATTCAAACCCAGCTCTCCATTCAAAATGACTTGGTGTATGTTTAAAACGAATATCGATCTCAGAGCCAGTTTTGTATTCAAATACATCTCTGCATTCAAAATGTTTTTGTGTACGTTTTAAAGGAATATCGATCTCAGAGCCAGCAATGCATTCAAAATGATGTGGTGCATGTTTAAAACGAATATCGATCTCAGAGCGAGTTCCTTATTCAAACCCATCTCTGCATTCAAAATTACTTGGGGCATGCTTAAAACAAATATGGATCTCAGAGCCAGCTCTGTATTCAAACCAAGCTCTGCATTCAAAATTCTTGGTGTATGTTTATAACGAATATCGATCTCAGAGCCAGCTCAAAGTTCAAACCCACCTCGATATTCAAAATGCGTTGTTGTATGTTTAAAACGAATGTCGATCTCAAACCCAGTTCTGCATTCAAAATGATTTCGTGCATGTTTAAAACGAATATCGATATCAGAGCCAGCTCTGCATTCAAACCCAGCTCTGTATTCAAACCCAGCTCTGCATTCATAGTGACTTGGTGTATTATTAAAACAAATATCGATCTCAGAGCCAGCTCTACATTCAAACACAGCTCTTCATTCAAAATGACTTGGTGTTTGTTTTTAACGAATATCGGTCTCAGAGTCAGTTCTGTATACAAACCTAGCTCTGCATTCAAAATGATTTGGTGCATGTTTAAAACGAATATCGATCTCAGAGCCAGCTCTGCTTTCAAACCCAGCTCTGCATTCAAAATGACTTGATGTATGTTTAAAACGAATATCGATCTCAGAGCCAGCTCTGTATTCAAACGCTGCTATGCATTTAAAATGACTTGGTGTATATTTAAAACGAACATCGATCTCAGAGCCAGCACTGATCGATCTCAGAGCCAGCACTGCATTCAAAATGATTTGGTGCATGTTTAAAACGAATATCGATCTCAGTGTCAGCTCGGCAGTCAAACCCAGCTCTGTATTCAAAATGACTTTGTGCATGCTTAAAACGAATATCGATCTTAGAGCCAGCTCTGCATTCAAACCCAGCTCTGCATTCAAGATGGTTTGGTGCATGTTTCAAACGAATATCGATCTCTGAGCCATCTCTGAAGTCAAACCCAGCTCTGCATTCATTATGACTTGGTGTAAGTTTAAAACGAATATCGTTCGCAGAGCCATCTCCAAATTCCAACCCAGCTCTGCATTCAAAATGATTTGGAGCATGTTTAAAAAGAATATCGATCTCAAAATCAGCTCTGCATTCATAATGATTTGGTGTATGTTTAAAAATAATATCGATATCAGAGCCAGCTCTGTATTCATACCCAGCTCTGCATTCAAAATGAGTTGGTGTATGTTTAAAACGAATATCGATCTCAGAGACAGCTCTGCAATGAAAATGATTTGGTGCATGTTTGAAACGAATATCGATCTCAGCGCCAGTTCCGTATTCAAACCCAGCTCTGCATTCAATATGACTTGGTGCATGTTTAAAACAAATATGGATCTCAGAGCCAGCTCTGCATTCAAACCCAACTCTGCATTCAAAATGACTTGGTGTATGTTTAAAACGAATATCGATCTCAGAGCCACCTCTGCGATCAAACTCAGCTCTGCATTCAAAATTACTTGGTGTATGTTTATAACGAATATCGATCTCAGAGTCAGCTCAAAATTCAAACCCAGCTCGATATTCAAAATTCGTTGTTGTATGTTTAAAACGAATATCGATCTCAGAGCCAGCTCGAAATTCAAACCCATCTCGATATTCAAAATGGCTTGTTATAAGTTAAAACGAATATCGATCTGAGAGCCAATTCTGCATTCAACCCAGCTCTGTATTCAAAATGCCTTGTTGTATGTTTATAACCAATATCGATCTCAGAGCCAGCCAGAAATTCAAATCCAGCTCGATATTCAAAATGGCTTGGTGTATGTTTAAAACGAATATCGATCTCAGAGCCAGCTCGAAATTCAAACACATCTCGATATTCAAAATGGCTTGTTATACGTTTAAAATGAATCCCGATCTCAAAGCCAGCTCAAAATTCAAGCCCAGGACGATATTCAAAATGACTCGGTGCATGTTTAAAGGGACACACGGCAGTCTTATTTTTTAAAACCTCACATCGTCTCACTAGTTTTTCTGCATAACTTGCATTTTTTCAATCATTAGTATTAATTATAAGAATAGTAGTGATCAAATTCTTTTTGCATATTATAATTTTTTGGTTTTATTGCACCAATAATCAGTCAGGGGTGTAACTGATTGAAGTTATTCTCCAAATATCTTGTACACGTTATTATTTCGTAGCAGTGAACATCCTTGGAAAATCGCTGTTTATTTTGAAATTCGCGGTAGTTTACGTCATTGCTATTGCTCAAGGCATGTAGCGAGACTGGAAGTACCGGCAGCATTGACCGCATGGAAGCTGACTTGACGGAGAGTGATAATTTTCCGATTTGTATGCTCTTTTTTTTACAAAATTGATCAAATTTGAGTAATTTCAGACTCATATTTATATCCTTTCCCATTTTTTTCGGCGAATGCCGTATTTTATTCCTGTTTTATTGTACCTTTCCCTGATAAAGTTAGTCAACAATGCTCGTACGCATTACCGATAAACTTCTACGCATCGTGTTGGAAGGTTGATCGGGTCTAAGAAAAATGTAACTTGTTTAAGTTATTGTCTGCTAAATGTCGGAAAATTGAAAAATGAGATAAGATAACTCGTGCAGGCTTGTTCGTATAATCATCGTCATCGTTCATGTTTATATATGATGAACATGTACGTGCACTTTGGGAAATGAAATTTTACGGGACAGCTGTTCAACATGTTATTTGTTTGTAAATAAACATGATAAATAAAAATGATGTTAAATATTAAATACCAATTGAAAGTCAATTGTGTGAAAAACGTTTTTTGTATGTCCTGTAACCATGGTAACAGTTTTAATAACTTACATTGAGAGATCAATGGGAAATGAGATGAATTATATCGTAGACAGAGAGGTATGGCCAATAGTGTATGTTATATGTGGGAGAGGATATGGGGTGGGGTCAGGAGACAAGGAATAAGAAATGACGGGAGTAGGGAGATGAGGTGGTGGTGTGGGGGAGATTTTTAAAATAACAATATAGTAAACACAATGATAGAGAAGTAAAAAAGGGGGACGATGTAGGGCGAAGACTATCCCTTGTACACGCCTCCTCCCTGTTACATGCTTGCGTTGGTTTCTGAACATGCTGATGGGGACCAAGCTTACTAAATGGCTACGTACTGCATAACCTGTAGTTCTATGTTCATCATGTTTATCGACAAGGCAGTTCTCAGTTTATTACGAGCCAGTTTTCGGAAAGAAGAGACTCTAATATGCTAATCATACTAATAGTTCCCTGTCTAGTTGGTATATTTTGAGTTTGAGCCTCGATCTGCAGTCATTGATAACTTATTTGAGTTATTTTTTATGTAACTTAAAAATATGGAAGGGAATAGTGAATCTCTGGAAGCCATTATTTTCTACAAATAAACATAATTTATATTACTTAAAAAAAGGTCCTGCTGAGTGACCATGTTGACTACCGAGTGATGCCCTGTTAATGTTAAACCCATGGCACTTAAAATATGAGTAACTTAATAAAGTTATATAACTGTACACAGTTATGAAATCTAATTTGAGTTGTTGTATTTTTTAAAAACCTGATTCGAACAGGCAATCATCTTACATGTTTGTGATCCTAATGATATTTATTTTTGATAATTTATCTGTTTACGCTATTTTGTTTTTATTTAAGAAATAATAAATACGTACCTGTGTTTTATCGGTGAATAAAATACAGTTCGGAGTTCGAATGCGTAGTAATTAAATCATGAGTGCGTTAGCACGAGTGATTTAACTACTCGCATCCGATCGACTAACTGTATTTTATTCACCGATAAAATACAGGTACGTATTTATTATTTCGATTCTAACACAACAATAACCCCATTGTTTACGCTATTGTTGGGGCACTATATATTATCTCGGAGGTCTAAGTAATCAGGCTGCTATCAGGCAGCTATCAGGCTGCTATGTTTACATGCTGTTCCTTTGGGCGCCCACGTATGCAAAGTTCTGCGTTTCTATACATGCAATTGACTTGTTTCAATTCAAGTAACGTGACAAACAATTAAGTCAATGCTTACGTCATGTAGCTTGTGCTATATAACGTCAAAAGTTCTCAGGTTGTTCAAGATGCTTAGTCATGTTATATATACTGATGCATATGATGGGTTTATATCGGTGGGGTGTGAGGGGGGTGGGGGGGGGGGGGGGGGTGTGTGCACGGTTTGGCAATATTATAAAATTATAGTATAATAAGACGAAACATTGAATGTTTAAAAACAAATTACTTAAATGTCACCCGGGTAAAATGGATATATAAATCGAGACATGCATTTCAAACACTGAATTCTGCACTCTACATTTCTTGCTCTACCGGGATTCTTTAGTGGATTTAAAGGTGGAGGGACTATAATTGAGAATGACACACACACACACACACGCACGCACGCACGCACGAACGCACGCATACACACACAAACCAAGCTATGCATTCAAAATGACTTCGTTTATTTTTAAAACGAATATCGATCTCAGAGCCAGCTCGAAATTCAAATCCAGCTCTGCATTCAAAATGCCTTGTTGTATGTTTATAACGAATATCGATCTCACAGCCAGCTCTGTATTCAAACCCAGCTCTGCATTCAAAATGTCTTGTTGTATGTTTATAACGAATACCGATCTCACAGCCAGTTATGCATTCCAACCCAGGTCTGCATTCAAAATGCCTTGTTGTATGTTTATAATGAATATCGATCTCAGAGCCATCTCTGTATTCAAACCAAGCTCTGCATTCAAAATGACTTGGTGTACGTTTAAAACGAATATCGATCTCAGAGCCAGCTCTGTATTCAAACCCAGCTCCGCATTTATAATGCCTTGGTGTATGTTAGATCTCAGTACCATCTCAAAATTCAAACCCAGCTCTGCATTCAGAATGACTTGATGTATGTTTAAAACGAATATCGATCTCAGAGCCAGCTCTGTATTCAAACCCAGTTCTGCATTCAAAATGATTTGGTGCATGTTTAAAACGAATATCGATCTGAGAGCCAGCACTGCATTCAAACCCAGCTCTGCATTCATAATGACTTGGTGTAAGTTTAAAACGAATATCTATCTCAGAGCCAGCTCTGTATTAAAACCCAGCTCTGCATTGAAAATGCCTTGTTGTTTGTTTATAACGAATATCGATGTCAGAACCATCTCGAAATTCAAACCCATGTATGTATTCAAATGCTTTGTTGTATGTTTATAACGAATATCGATCTCAGAGCCAGCTCGAAATTCAACCATCTCTGTATTCAAAATGCCTTGTTATATGTTTAAAACGAATATCGACCTCAGAGCCAGCGCTTTATTCATATCCAGCTTTTTATATAAAATGTCTTGTTGTATGTTTAAAACGTAAATCGATCTCAGAGCCAGTTTGAAATTCAAACCATGCTCTGCATTCAAAATAACTTGATGTATGTTTAAAACGAATATCGATCTCAGAGCCAACTCTATATTCAAAACCCAGCTCTGCATTCATAATGCCTTGGTGTACGTTTAAAACGAATATCGATCTCAGAGCCAGCTCTGCATTTATAATGCCTTGGTGTAAGTTTAAAACGAATATCGATCTCAGAGCAAGCTCTGTATTCAAACCCAGCTCTGCATTCAAAATGCCTTGTTGTTTGTTTATAACGAATATCGATGTCAGAGCCATCTCGAAATTCAACCCATCTCTGTATTCAAAATGCCTTGTTGTATGTTTAAAACGAATATCGATCTCAGAGCCAGCTCTTTATTCATATCCAGCTTTATATATAAAATGTCTTGTTGTATGTTTAAAACGTAAATCGATCTCAGAGCCAGTTTGAAATTCAAACCCAGCTCTGCATTCAAAATAACTTGATGTATGTTTAAAACGAATATCGATCTCAGAGCCAACTCTATATTCAAAACCCAGCTCTGCATTCATAATGCCTTGGTGTACGTTTAAAACGAATATCGATCTCAGAGCCAGCTCTGCATTTATAATGCCTTGGTGTAAGTTTAAAACGAATATCGATCTCAGAGCAAGCTCTGTATTCAAACCCAGCTCTGCATTCAAAATGCCTTGTTGTTTGTTTATAACGAATATCGATGTCAGAGCCATCTCGAAATTCAACCCATCTCTGTATTCAAAATGCCTTGTTGTATGTTTAAAACGAATATCCATCTCAGAGCCAGCTCTTTATTCATATCCAGCTTTATATATAAAATGTCTTGTTGTATGTTTAAAACGTATATCGATCTCAGAGCCAGCTTGAAATTCAAACCTGGCTCTGCGTTTAAAATAACTTGATGTATGTTTAAAACGAATATCGATCTCAGAGCCAGCTCTGTATTCAAAACCCAGCTATGCATTCATAACGCCTTGGTGAACGTTTTAAACGAATATCGATCTCAGAGCCAGCTCTGCATTTATAACGCCTTGGTGTAAGTTTAAAACAAATATCGATCTCGGATCCAGCTCTGTATTCAAACCCATCTCTGCATTCAAAATGCCTTGTTGTATGTTTATAACGAATATCGATGTCAGAGCCAGCTCGAAATTCAAACCCAGTTCTGTATTCAAAATGCCTTGTTGTATGTTTATAATGAATATCGATCTCAGAGTCAGCTCTGTATTTAAACAGAGTTCTGCATTCAGAATGAGTTTCTGCATGTTTAAAACGAATATCGATATCAGAAGCAGCTCTACATTCAAACCCAGCTCTGCATTCAAATGACTTGGTGTATGTTTCAAACGAATATCGATCTCAGAGCCAGCTCTGTATTCAAACGATGCTCTGCATTTAAAATGACTTGGTGCATGTTTAAAACGAATATTGATCTCAGAGCCAGCACTGCATTCAAAATGATTTGGTGTAAGTTTTGAACGAATATCGTTCGCAGAGCCAGCTCTACATTCAAACCCAGCTCAGCATTCAAAATGACTTGGTGTATGTTTAAAACGAATATCGATCTCAGAGCCAGCTCTGCATTTATAATGCCTTGGTGTAAGTTTAAAACGAATATCGATCTCAGAGCAAGCTCTGTATTCAAACCCAGCTCTGCATTCAAAATGCCTTGTTGTTTGTTTATAACGAATATCGATGTCAGAGCCATCTCGAAATTCAACCCATCTCTGTATTCAAAATGCCTTGTTGTATGTTTAAAACGAATATCCATCTCAGAGCCAGCTCTTTATTCATATCCAGCTTTATATATAAAATGTCTTGTTGTATGTTTAAAACGTATATCGATCTCAGAGCCAGCTTGAAATTCAAACCTGGCTCTGCGTTTAAAATAACTTGATGTATGTTTAAAACGAATATCGATCTCAGAGCCAGCTCTGTATTCAAAACCCAGCTATGCATTCATAACGCCTTGGTGAACGTTTTAAACGAATATCGATCTCAGAGCCAGCTCTGCATTTATAACGCCTTGGTGTAAGTTTAAAACAAATATCGATCTCGGATCCAGCTCTGTATTCAAACCCATCTCTGCATTCAAAATGCCTTGTTGTATGTTTATAACGAATATCGATGTCAGAGCCAGCTCGAAATTCAAACCCAGTTCTGTATTCAAAATGCCTTGTTGTATGTTTATAATGAATATCGATCTCAGAGTCAGCTCTGTATTTAAACAGAGTTCTGCATTCAGAATGAGTTTCTGCATGTTTAAAACGAATATCGATATCAGAAGCAGCTCTACATTCAAACCCAGCTCTGCATTCAAATGACTTGGTGTATGTTTCAAACGAATATCGATCTCAGAGCCAGCTCTGTATTCAAACGATGCTCTGCATTTAAAATGACTTGGTGCATGTTTAAAACGAATATTGATCTCAGAGCCAGCACTGCATTCAAAATGATTTGGTGTAAGTTTTGAACGAATATCGTTCGCAGAGCCAGCTCTACATTCAAACCCAGCTCAGCATTCAAAATGACTTGGTGTATGTTTAAAACGAATATCGATCTCAGAGCTAGCTCTGTATTCAAACGATGCTCTGCATTTAAAATGACTTGGTGTATGTTTAAAACGAATATCGATCTCAGAGCCAGCTCTGCATTCAAAATGATTTGGTGCATGTTTAAAACGAATATCGATCTCAGAGCCAGCTCTGCAGTCAAACCCAGCTCTGCATTCAAAATGACTTGGTACATGTTTAAAAAGAATATCGATATCGGAGCCAGCTCTGCATTCAAACCCAGCTCTGCATTCAAAATGATTTGGTGCATGTTTCAAATAAATATCTATCTCAGAGCCAGCTCCAAATTCCAACCCAGCTCTGCAATCAAAATGAGTTGGTGCATGTTTAAAACGAATATCGATCTCAGAGCCAGCTCTGCATCCAAACCCAGATCTGCATTCATAATGACTTGGTGTAAGTTTAAAACAAATATCGATTTCAAAGCCAGCTTTGTATTTAAACCCAGCTCTGTATTCACAATGACTTGGTGTATGTTTACAACGAATATCGATCTCAGAGCCAACACTGCATTCAGAATGATTTTGTGCATGTTTGAAACGAATATGGATCTCAGAGCCAGCTCTGCATTCAAATCCAGCTCTGCATTCAAAATGACTTGATGTATGTTTAAAACGAATATCGATCTCAGAGCCAGCTCTGTGTTCAAACTCAGCTCTGCATTCAAAATTATTTGGTATATGTTTAAAACAAATATTGATCTCAGAGCTAGCTCTGCATTCAAACCCAGCTCTTCATTCATAATGAATTGGTGTAAGTTTAAAACGAATATCGATCTCAGAGCCAGCTCTGAATTCAAACCCAGCTCTGCATGCAAAATGCCTTGTTGTTCGTTCATAACGAATATCGATGTCAGAGCCAGCTCGAAATTCAAAACCAGCTCTGTGTTCAAAATGCCATGTTGTATGTTTATAACGAATATCGATTTCAGAGCCAGCTCGAAATTCAACTTATCTCTGTATTGAAAATGCCTTGATGTTTATAACGAATATCGATCTCAGAGCCAGCTCGAAATTCAAACACAGCTATGTATTCAAAATGTCTTGTTATACGTTTAAAGAGAATATCGATCTCAGAGCCAACTCGAAATTCAAACCCAGCTCGATATTCAAAATGTCTTGTTATACTTTTAAAACGAATATCGATCTCAGAGCCAGCTGGAAATTCAAATCCAGCTCTGTATTCAAAATGTCTTGTATGTTTATAACGAATATCGATCTCAAAGCCAGCTCGAAATTCAAACCTATCTCGATATTCAAAATGCGTTGTTGTATGTTTAAAACGGATGTCGATCTCAGAGCCAGCTCGAAATTCAAACCCATCTCGATATTCAAAATACGTTGTTGTATGTTTAAAACGAATATCGATCTCAGAGCCAGCTCGAAATTCAAACCCAGCTATGTATTCAAAATGCCTTGTTATACTTTTAAAACGAATATCGATCTCAGAGCCAGCTCGAAATTCAAACCCATTTCGATATTCAAAATGTGTTGTTGTATATTTAAAGCGAATGTCGATATCAGAGCCAGCTCGAAATTCAAACCCATCTCGATATTCAAAATGCGTTATTGTATGTTTAAAACGAATGTGGATCTCAGAGCCAGCTCGAAATTCAAACCCAGCTCTGTATTCAGTATGCCGTCTTATAAGTTTTACCGAATATCGATCTCGAGCCAGCTCTGCATTCAAACACAGCTCGATATTCAAAATGACTTGGTGTACGTTTAAAACGAATATCGATCTCAGAGCCAGCTGGAAATTCAAGCCCATCTCTGTATTCAAAATGCCTTGTTGTATTTTATAACGAATATCGATCTCAGGGCAGCTCTTCATTCAAACCCAGCTCTGTATTCAAAATGACTTAAAATACAAGTTTAACCGAATATCGATCTCAGAGCTAGCTCTGTATTCAAACCAGCTCTGCATTCATAATGCCTTGGTGTACGTTTAAAACGAATATCGATCTCTGAGCCAGCTCGAAATTCAAACCCAGCTCTGTATTCAGTATGCTTTCTTATAAGTTTAACCGAATATCGATCTCAGAGCTAGCTCGATATTGAAAACCCAGCTCGATATTAAATGTCGATCTACGGTCTTCGATCTCACAGACAACTTCACACAGCTAAATATCGTTTTTTCAAGCTTTTAAAATAGATATTTTTAATTAAAGGGACATATGGCAATATTGAAGTGTACATCAAGCATTGCAATTAGAGTCTCGAGTTATTTATCAGGTATTATTGTGACTTTAAATCTGCTTGCATATAATTAAAATTTTGAGTTTCCTTTTTTTCTCATCTTATTCTACCAAAGATTTACATATATTATCGGTGCAATATAATCAACAGTTGATACTGTGCAGAAACAATTTGCTTTAAACTATTCTTATAATTAATATTAATGATTGAACAAATGCAAGTTATGTAGAAAATTAACAGGATGCTGGGCGTTTTATAAATTCAGATTATCGTGTGTCCCTTTAATTCTTTCAATTATATCCAGAAAGAAAAATAACTCACTCTGGTAACTTAATCTTCTCACTTTGCATGTCTTTAAACATGTTTTGCTATATTTATGCCCCTTTTTCAGGGCCCTTTTATAAGACTAACATGCAACCTAACCTTGGAAGTAAGCACACGGCACTTCAAGTTCAATGTAGACTTAGTAATCTTACAGTCTGGAACAATGGCATCTCTTACGAGTTATTTCCCCTCGCTTCTAAGTTTTTAAATGGGAGAATATCGCGCAGTAAAGCTTCTAAAATCCAATACAGCTGAAAATGACGACTGACATTTTAATCATGTAAAATGTTCACATTCACCCAAATTACGTGTTTAAAAAAACGATAATGGCGGACGTTTCACTTCTTTTGACGTTGACGTAAAATGACGTACGACTGACTTGCTATGAAGTTTGTGAAGCACTCATCTTCCTATTAGATAATATTTTCGTCAAGTATGGAACCACCGTTTATAGACAAATTGTTGGTATCCCTATGGGTACGAACTGTGCACCACTTGTCGCAGATTTGTTCTTATTTTGCTATGAAAGGGATTTCATGTTGAGTCTTTCACCAGATACCCGGGCAGATGTTAATGAAGCCTTTAATGACACCTCTCGGTATCTGGATGACATATTGAACATTGACAACCCTTTCTTTCCAACTATGGTTAATTATATTTATCCTAAAGAACTTCAGCTTAACAAAGCTAATATATCTGATAATAACGCTTCTTTTCTTGATTTAGCTCTCTCGACTGAAAAAGGTAAAATAATTAGCAAAATCTATGACAAGGGAGATGATTTTAAGTTTGACATTGTTAATTATCCCCACTTGGATGGGGATGTTCTCCGAGCAACTTCTTATGGAGTGTATGTGGAGTGTATGTGTCTCAACTTATTCGTTTTTCTAGAGCTTGTACTCGAGTTGAGGACTTTAATATTCGTAATCTTTGTATAACTAAAAAGCTACTCAATCAGGGTTACCGTTACCATAAACTTCGTAAAACCTTTTCGAAATTTTATTATCGTAATCCTGATCTTCTTTCCATTCCAAATATAAAAGTAATTTAAGGACTCTTCTGCGACAAGTACTTTCACAACCTGACTTCTATGGTGATGTGATTTATAAACTTCGTAAGATTCTTGGTCATGATAACTTTTATACTATCTTTGTTAAACTTGTTAAAAAGTTTATCAAAAGAGGTTATGCCCCTATCATTTTGCAACGTACTGCATGCTTTTACAGTTCGCCACTATGCTTTCCTCTTTAACTGTACGATGACCGGACAGGCTGTGGACCCTATGATGACGCCTACCTAAAGCCCATCGGGACGGTGGCGTTTGATGTTTGTCTATGATCTTTCCTGTCGTGCCCTTAATGGTTTATTCTCTTGTTGCTCTGGCTTCTGCCAAGCCTTGAGTACCTTCGTTGTGGCTTTCTAGGCTATGTTTTTTTTATTATTATATTTACACGAGCATTTTTGTGTTTTACTTATATTGCCTATTGATGCTGCCTTGTTGGTTAGAGATTAGATTATGGCGGGGATTTCTATAATTTACACTGTCCTGTTTTAATGGGATGACAGTAGGGTAAGTGTGAGGCTTGGTGCACCCTAGAACCGGTTTAAACCCCCAGTGGCCTTTGTTGCCACTGACCGTTCCAAGGCGGTAGCCCTATTGTCAACCCTTTTGTGTTTGTGATGTCGTTTGCATGTTTTATTCCTTTTGCCTTCTCGTGTGTCTGTTTGCGTGTTTGTTTTTGTGTTTTGTGGTTGGCTGTCGTCCTTGAATGCTGCTTTCCCTGTCCGATATTTTTGTCTTTCTTGAAACTACTTCACACGTGACTCATTCATATTCATGAGTTATTACCAGTTATAATAGGGCGTGTACAGCTTTAAGTACACGCCTAATTGCCTGCTAATTGCCGAGTCTGCTGCTTTTATCCCTTGTTTGTATGTGTTGCTTCCAAGGGATCCACTTTTCAGTATTTATTGACATTTACACTATCGTTTGTTTAGTGCTTTGTGGCGGCCGTAAAACGTTGCCTCCGACTACAAATCAGTAGTGTTATTACTAACTTTGGGATCATCAAGCCCAGTCTTTGAGGCTTGAGGGTAGAATATCGCTTAAGCCGGTGCTATGAGGTGTGAGAGGTGTTGCACCATACATTACCTCTCATGAAAGACTTACTAAAAAAGAGTATGATAATGGACCTTTGGAAACGGCCGAGCAAGACACATACGAAATATTGCAGTCTCGGTTTGATTGAAACTGTTCATGAGCGGTAGTGATATTTCATGAGCGGTAGTGATATATGCTAGCTACCGCTCACGCCCTCTAGCTCCGGGTTGAGCAGAACTCAATATTCATAAAATCAATAGTACACAATTTTAACCATCCCGAAGATGGCATGCATACGGCGGTGGTCATGGAGTTACATGCTTCCCCATGTTGTACGGCGTATGGTCCCAGTATCTAATAAAATTAAGCAGCGGTTATGAAGCCTGCGTATCACAAGTAACAGCCAAAAGACTAAATTAAAAAGCAGACAACCTATCCTATAAGTGGTTAAACAATACCCAGAGCCTTCTATCGGCCGGAGTAGTGGAACCACCGAATCAAAAATTAAGTAAGAAACAAAGGAAATTGAAAATGTACCACCGATAACTAAATATAAGTATCGGGCTCAGCGATCTCCAAAGATCGAATGAATAACAGTACTGATTATAAGCGCTGGAGAACGTTTCTGCTACTTTTATCTCTTGTTTGTGTGTGTTGCTTCCAAGGGATCCCCTTTTCAGTATTTAGATATAGCAATAGTTAGTTAAGCTCAATGGTTGATCATATTGTCTTCTAACAGTTCAAAGTCGGTAACCCTGGCTAGACCATTATTTCTGCTGTGTATTGTCCTTTTCATTGTTTATTTCATTTGCGCTTTGTTTGTGGTACAGTGCGGAACTACGGTGCGATCGTGTTTGGGTGCTGTGGTTTCTATAGGACCATTTTCCTCATTTTCGTAAGATCCTTGACCATAAGTAATCACGTTCATACAATCTGTATTCAGCTTGTTAAACGATTTATCAAAAGATATTATGACCCTATCATTTTGAAACGCACTGCATGTTTAGTGGTTGACCCATTTAAAAAAGAAATGAAATGAGAAACATCACTGAGTACTTGCTTTGAGGATGTTTGGCTTTTGCTGTTTATATTCATGATCTATACATATATACATGATCATCTATGTGTTATACTTATGTTGTCTATTATTGCTGCCTTGTTTGTTAGAGAATATAACCTTGTAGGGATTTCTTTAATAACTGTCTCGTGTAGGAAGCTATGATAAGTGTAAGGTTTGGTGCGCCCTAGAACCTGGTTTAAACCACCAGCGACCTTTTTGCCACTGACAGTTCCAAGGCGGTATCCCTAATATCAATCCGTTCGCGTGTGTGCTGTCACATGCCTTGCTTTTTATTAACATTGTAATTATTGACAGTGTTCTGCAAATGCTAAATTTTTTGTTCCACTTTCATACCTGCCTTTTTTGATCTCGAGACACTGTGTCAAAGGTAACGTTATATGTTTTTAAAATTAAAAAATGGGAAACCCTGAACAACGTCTGAGCCATTTATATCTTGGCTTTTATTTAACCTTGTGAGTTGTGTTTGTTGGTACGCGTGTTTGTTGGTACGCGTGTTTTGGTGGACTGTGGTCCTTGAATAATACTTTAACATTACAAGTTCACGCGCATAGCTTGTATTAGGTTGCCTTTATAAAGAAGTGCAAAAACGACCTGACAACTTTGAAACGTATAGAGGTTGATGTAGCCTTTTGAGTGTATTATAATAGATAAGGTCAAAAGAGAATGATAGTCGAATATCGTTGAAAAATATGCGTACACCGAATAGCACCTAGTTCAACTTGTTTACAAATGTTTAGAATTGCTAAAGAACTTAAATTATAATCTCTATAAAAATGTAAATGTTTCCTCTATTTTATACTTAACACTAACTATTAAAATGTACAAGTCAACAATGAAACATTGATTATATTGTCGATTGGTGATAAGTTCAGTACAGCAAAACTCCAGAAAATGTTGTAAAACGGTAGTTGGGATCGCCTCTCACACCCCCATCAGATTCAAAATATTGAACCACCCATACCGACTCCCCGTCATTTACATGTCTAATGACTATATTGCTGCCTTGAACATCAAAATTATTTCCTGACGACTCAGCAATAGCATCGACTTGATTGTCTCCATCAATGACAATCTTGAGAACTGCTTTTGAATTATAGGCACCTAGGTACACAGCGAAGAGATACACGCCACTTTTTCTGCAATTAAATATTCCATTTGCTGTATTGTAGGCGCCACCCTCATTGTATACATATTGGTTGAAAATAACGGTCTGTCCATTTCCAAGGTGCGTTGCCATATGGTCCAAGTATACGGTAAATGCTACATGGCCTGTTGTCTGTGGTACAACTGAAAAATAATATGAAATAGTTTATCGTCACGGAACATATGGATAACAGTCTGTTTTCATTGCACATTAACATCTTTATATTGGGCAAACGCGCTATACTAAAGCGGAAAATAAAACTTATTTACTGAATTATATCTTGCTTGTGTTTTTATTAAAGCGTTCCAGTTCATCGGACGCCTGATGGATTTAAGAAAAGTGTTACTGTGAGCGACTTAATCAAGGTCAAAATCGAGCTGTTTTACGGTGGCATGTCCAACTTGCAACGTTTTAGTTACGAGGCAAGTACGAGTACGAGGGCTGTTCGAATAATACGCGGACTTTTTCGATATCGTACACATTTATTGACGTAATATTTTAAGTCATACATGTTGCAATCCAACTCATAAGAATTCAAATGATTCAAACAAAAAATCGATACCATGTCTTGGCCTTTTCTTTTCGATTCTATGTTTTACGAACGACCAGGATCCACGCATGTCGTAGGAGAAGGGAAAAAAACATGCATGTTGTCTGTTAGTCGCAGGATCGGGACAATAATCCCACACCAAAAATAATTTAAATTATCATTATCATCTGCTTATCTCATTGCCATTACTATTATAAATTACTTAAGCAATACAATTTGACATTCATATACTCTACTGGTGCGTTTTCATTGACCGTCAGTATAATACATGAAACATTATAATTTGATAAGAATATATCTAACACTGACTACGAAGCTCAGTAAGTGGAAAAAACACGTATCTAAATAGCCAAATTGGTGTACAATAATAACTATAATGCTTCTAAATAATATTGCCCACGCTCGAGTATAACGGCTCGAAACGATACTAAACGAGCAACAGTCGTTATAACAGTCCTACAACTGTTTGCTAAAATTGATTAACTAATGTCTTACAGTTTACACGCAGACAGTTTACTTATGCTCACATATCGCCCAGAATGCAAGTATGTTTACGTCACAGAAATACATTTCAGACATTTCGTAACATTGAAAATAATACGCTTCTGTTAAAAAAACGCATCAAAACAAGTAACAATGCTAGCGGCATTAAAACAAGAGCTGTCGGAGAACAGCGCAGCTCGACTATTCGATTTTTCAGAAAAGAATAAATTATATAGCCAGTATATACAATCAGAAAACATGGCTAAAACAACAATGTGGGTGTGGGTTTGGGGGAGGCGGGGTGGGCCGATATAAAATTATTATTAGAATCTCATACAAATTATAGTAACATTTGGTGCAGGGTGTGAATTTTTTATAAGTTTTAATCCAAAATTGCTGTCATTTGAAATAGAAATTGTGGTCGAAAGGCAACTTGGGGTGGGAGGTGATGAGAATCTAGCAATGTTTTATTGTGGCCTCATTTCAGTTTTTTTATTGATATTTCATATGTGTATCGAAATTGTTTTATATATAAAAAACAATGATTGCGTTCAAATTTAAATTTTAAAGGGACACATGGCAATCTTGATTTTTAAAAACTAGCGGCGTCCCATTAGTTTTTCTACATACCTCGCATGTGTTCAATCATTAATATTAATTATAAGAATTGTATTACGCCAGTTGCTTTTGCGTATTATTAATTTTTGATATTATTGCACCAATAATATATTAAAACTTATAGAGTTTAAGACGAAATAGTGAATACTTAAAATTTGATTTATTTAAATGTAACCCGAGTAAAAGTAAAAATGATATCGAGACACCCATTTCAAATACTTCAAGATTGCCGTGTGTAAAATGAAAACAATAAAAAAAAACAGAGATATGTAAAAAAAAAAACACAAAAAAAACACACATTTGGGTGGTGGCGATGTAGAGGTGATGGATGGTTGGGGGATGGTGGGGCGGGGTGCATCACATTAATATGGTTGGGGGATGGGGTGGGGCGGGGTGCATCACATTTATATTGTGTATATTTGATAAAACAACAGACATATGTCAACAAAAAGAAATCGGGTGGTGGTGATGATGGGATGGGGGATGGTTGTGGATGGAGAGTGGGGAAATTGGATAAAACAAAACAACATAAGATATATGTAAAAACACAACATTCGGGTGGTGGTGATGATGGGGTGGAGGGATGGTTAGGTGATGGTGGGGGGCTTGGGGCGGGGACGCAACACAGCTATAGGTGCAGAATTGATAAACAAAAACAACACAGAAATACGTAAAAAAAATCGAGTATGAGGTGGGGTATGGGGTAGGATTAGGTGGGATGGGGGTAAAGATCAGATGGACAATTGGAAGAAAATCGGCTTTCTGGGTGGGGTTATAAGATAGCTATATGTGTAAGTGTGTAAGAATTGATTAAAACAACACAGACATTTCTAAACAAATATAATATCGGGTTTGGAGTGGGAGCGGGGGCGTTTAAGATAGCTTTATGTGTAAGCGTGTAAGAATGGACTAAAACAACACAGAAATATGTTAAAAAAAAAAAAAAATACATCGATTTCGAGTGGGTGGCGGGCGGAGGTGGGCAGGCGCATCATAGCTATGTGTAATAATTGACCAAAACAACAGAAATAATTATGTAAAAAAATCAGGTTTCGGCTGGGGCGTAGGAGGGAGTACATGGGTGAAGTATGAATAAGATAAATAATGCTATAAGAAATCCCAAACCAAAATTTGGGTGACTTAAAAATAATATTTAAACAGGTTTCATGGGACACCAGAATTTGTAGAAGACAAAATTACTTACGCAACCCTTTACAACATACTATAAGGAAACCATGCAATTCCCAAATTTATTTGGGCTAGGACAAGAAATGTAAAATATATAGACCTGTAAACACAGCTTACACGCAAAATTTGATGTGAGATGACACATTTTAAGGGCTATCACAATTTGGGTTCCATGGGTTACAGGACCAAAATGCTGTAAAGAAGCCCATGGCCAAATTTGGCTGTGCTAGGATATGAAATGTAAGAGAGATATACTTTTAAACACAGCTTACACGCAAACCTCGATGTGGGACGCCGACGCCGACGCCAACGCCGACGGAGACGCCGATGCCGGAGCGAGTACATAAGCTCTCTTATTCTTCGAATAGTCGAGCTAATGACAGAAAGACATAAAACTTGTATTTATAAGTAAAACATAGTAATACAAAAACGCCCTCAAATTTAAAGATTATTTAATGTCATGAAACGGAATTTTAAAGATTTTAATCTCATGAAAACATTGGTTAAATATGACATACATGCAAAATGTTAAATTTCTTACGTTTTTTAAAATCCTTTATTAATAGCGTATTATAAACCTTTCAGAAAAAAAAAGAAATCTGTCTACTTAAAGGGAGTAGAGGTGATGTAGAAGAGTAATTGGTGCCGATAAACACGCAAGAGAAACCCTTCATAATGTGCTTCAGTTGAAAAGTGCAAATGCATTTTAAAAAAAAAGAAGAAGCCGCACGTTAGGTTCGGTTGACTGATTATTTAGGATTATTTATGAAAATGTTTAGGCTGGAAAACTCGACGACTCGGTGTATTTGTTGTTATATCACCCATGTTAATTCATATGGGATCATATTGATAGCAGTTGTACATACTTATATTAATGATGTATTCACCAAAAACTTTGATTGCCAGACCAAACGGTTTCATTAATAATAAATAAATCGATTATTTTATGAGGCTTATTTTATTGCAGCATAATTATGTACACAGAATATAAAGCTGAAACACATTATGAAAAGTTTACACATATTTGGAATGTCACCGATTATTCTTCCAGATAGCCTCCACCTGCTACAGAAGCACTGGCAATATAATAGACACCATAATAATTGGCAGAAACATTGACAATATTTTAAACACCATAAAAGAGCAGCTGCCTGTTTTACCTCCTGACATACTAATACAAAGATGTGTATCAGTGAAACGAATATGAAGGCATTTGATCGTTAACTCTAGTTAGATCTTCATAAGTGACATAACGTTAATGATTATCCAGGTTGGGGCTTTAAAACAGGAATAAATATGACACTATCTGCTAATAATAAATGAATGAATGAATGGTGTTTTACGGCACGTCGACACATAAATAGGTCATATTGTGCGCAAAAACTGACGAAAGACGAAGAAATGAAGGATTAATTAAAAAATAATGTAAATATATAAAGATACAAATAAGGGATGATATGGTAATAATTAAAGGGATTACATCATGTTTTATGTTTGGGTCTAGAGGTCCGACTTAAATTGACAAATAATGATAGATTCTATGCATCAGGACCTAAACAGAATGAATGAGCCTAAAATGACCCCTTATTTACAAGAAAATTCGTTTTGCACAGTACTATGTGTTACCTAGGTTACGGACCAGGGTTAATTAAAGCATTGTATGCCCGAATCCAATCACAATCTATGGTGAATGCCAAATATTACACGGTGATAACATATTTTCATTGATAGGAGTATGAACTGAAATATGTTTAAAATGTTTGACTCTTCAGTAAAAGGCCTGATATACCCCATTTGAGATTTGTTGGTAACGTTTGAACATTGGTGGTGTAGTATTGCAATGTACTACACAGTACCTTTCTCCAAGTACCATTTATTATTCTATAAAGTTGTTTCATTCAATGAGCGGCATGAATGTAGATGATATCTTTTGACAGTAATGTCTTCCGAAAAAATCGGTTAAATTGCGGGGAGTATGTATGAGATGTTGTATGAACAAGCTACTTAGTTTTTATTGAAGTTTTCCGGTTTATGCTTTTCTTCATCTGGAAATTTATGAAACAATCCTGATTTTATAATTCATATACAATTTATATCATACCTACGTGTATTCTGATAGTGAAGTTTAGTCGACCTATCGCTGCAGGCTAATTAGATAATGACAGATTGTCTAAGTCATTATGATTGTTTATGTTTATATTATTTGAGACAACTCAAGCTCTCATCAAATCAAATTCTGCATTCAGTCCCCTTTGAATTATTGGCTTCAAACATAAGTGGTTCAGAGCTATTCAGAAATGTTTGGGATTTTTAAAATTTTATTTTGATTCTGATTGCAAAATATTAAAACAAAAGGTAACCACTCGGACGACAGCCAGTCTGCAGGCTAATTTAAAGTAGCTTACAGCCAACAACAGCCACATTTTACAACATAATTATGTACACCGTTTCTAAACCTACTAACGACGAGGTATATATACAACTTACATATTTTGAGAATCAAAACTCAATAGACACACTATAAACGACTTTAACCAGCCAGGACAAACCCCAAAACTGGAGCGTCGAATTAAGACTTACCAACTCATAATTCATCTTACGCATATCCAATCACGGGTATTTTAAGAACCCGGGAATAAACCCAAACTTTTTTTCAGTAAAAGTATGATTATGTGTTTAATCGTTTCCTGTCAGATCAGCATTTTATACGGTCCCACATTATAGACGATTGTTGATTGCAAATGTTTTAGATAGGAATGTTAATTTGAGATTTTCAACATTGCAATTCACACCTAGTATACTAAAATCATCTTTAAGTACAAATAGTAGTGTGTTTTTGGTCCAAACAAACAGTTACTCTAAACCGCATTCACAAAAGTATCTTATATACATGGAAGAAAAAAAAAATCTTACCTACCTATCCATCAGAAAAATGTAAAGCCGGGTTTGTCGAACTAAGATATTTTAAAGAGTGGCCTTACCAGTTGTGGTTATAAGGTGTGATAGATGTCCTCGAAGAAGGGCGAAGATATAAAGTTATCAATTAGATTAACTTGCATACATGTACAGGAGTCACGAGTTACTCCATGTATTATCTTTCTTCCTTTCTCGTTTACTTCGCTTTGTTCTACCACATGCTTACGAGTAAACTATGTGTCTACATGTATCGCGTTAAACTTTGTATACTTCTTAACCTCCTTTTCCCTGACCTCAGGTTTGGGCAGTTTAATATTATGACCTGGACAATTCGAACATGAATCAAGTTCACGTCTTAAACTTGGTTACAGAGTGACAATCTTCAATGTTTATTATTTTAATTTTCGTTATTATGTCAGTGACCTGAAATGTTGCCAAATGTAATGAACCAGTTTTAGCAGATATATCGTTTTTAAGAAAGTAAACAGTATGACCTAGATTGGAAAATGAGGTCAATCGTTGGTTAACAATCAGGTCACGGTAACCTATTTCTTGAAGAGAGAGTATTTAAACTCGGTACATATACTAATTGTGTCTCCCGTTTGATATTGACATGACAACGTGAAGGTCATCAGACTATTCAAGTTCAAGGTCATAGCGTAAAATATTAGTATTACAGAGACAATTGTGTCAAAATAGGTTAAAAAGAAGGTCAGGGTGACCTATCTCTTCAATTTTTATGCATGGCCTGCGCAATCATGGGTCTCATGGATCCGACCTGCAATGATATCCAACGTATGTGGTCAATATTTCATAATTTGGATATGATCTGAAAGTCCAAAAGGATCTCAAAGGTTGTTTACTTTCTCAGTTTAAGATAAATACCTTTAAAACGCAATCAGTGTAGCCCGAACATGAATACAATTAGGGTCACAGTGACCTACGTTTTCATTTTAATTTAAAGCCAAGAAAAGCTGCTGAGCATTTCAGTGTGTTCAAATGTATTCCCGCTGCTATGAAATTGCCTGTGAAACGGTAAAATAAAATTGACTGTAGCTACAGCTTTTGGGGAGGATTAAGTTGACGTTTCGACTTTTGTCAGTCCATCCGTCGGTACTTTTAGCATTTCGGAAATTACAGCATTTACAATGGTTAATGTCAACCATGACGATGTGTCGCAAGCAATTCACTTGTCTCTATCATTAAGGTCAAGGTCATACTGTAGGTTAAAGGCCGTTTTTTGTGTCACGCTGTGGGTTTCAAAGGTCAGCATAAGCGTTCGCACATTCATTTATTAGCAAAGGCAGAGTTTTGATAACAATTTACCGAAAGGCAAATTTAAGCAAGACCATGCGTCGCGACAAGCGGGAAGAGAGAATAAGCAGGATTGCCCTCATATTTCATGATCAGTACTGACTGTTTCTGGCATTATTACATTAAATAGTCAAGTCAGTATACTAATAATACTTTAGGTCAAATAGTTTGTGTTTTTCTTTTCTTTTTTAAATATATATTTGTGTAGTGTTCATATGCAATATGTTTTCTTTTACAAGCGGAAATACCAATATTTCATCGGCGTGGCTTAGTGGTAAAGCGTCCTTCTCGCATGTGAGCGGTCGTGGGTTCTAACACAGATCGGGTCATATCAACAAAGACAAAATGGCGCTAGTGGCTCCTTTGCTTCAATTTTAGCATCTAAATGGTAGCTCTTGGAATAATCGGTCGACGTCAGTATAATATGACTGGGTGGGGTATCGTGTCATATGTCATGTCATACGGCGTGGTATTTCAGTGCGGCAGCATTTGATCATTGAGGTAATACTACAAATAGATACCGTCGTGATACTACAACTAGATACCGTCGTGATACTACAACTAGATACCGTCGTGATACTACAACTAGATACCGTCGTGATATGACAACTAGATACCGTCGTGATACTACAACTAGATACCGTCGTGGTAGAACAACTAGATACCGTCGTGATACTACAACTAGATACCGTCGTGATATGACTGAACAATATTGATAAAAGCGGTAAAATCGACGTTAAAGCCCATCCATTCATATTCATCGATATACAGAGAATAATAAATGGGTATTTTCATATCCACCCTATATCAGGCCTGAGACGCCATATCAGCCCGAGAGCTTTAGCATATACTTCAGCTATGTCGAAATGTCAACTTCAGCTCACTCACAAAGCTGTTTTCCAGGTAGAAAAAAAGTGTTTTATTAATAGATGTAGTCCATTCTGATGTGCTCATGTCTGTAGCGTAAGTGGTACACAACATTTATTTTTTTCTTTATTGAAAATTAATTTGAAATTTTCATCCAAGGATAATGATTCTATAGCCAGTAATGTGCCGCGAGAACAGGATGGAAGTAACTAATGAAACGCAGACGACAAACCATCCTCGTGAAAAATCGTAACTAATCGGTTATTTCACTCTGGTAAAAGGATCGAGATGAACATTCGATAATTTCCGTGATATGACATTGTTTCACCCTTTATTTCACGCGTGTGATAAAGCTTTATTGCCCGGCAACGAAATCCTGATTGATATGACTAGCTAGGTCTATGTCGTATCATATATCCAAAAACAACATTTATAGGGAAGTATATGATAAAACTGCGTATATTTCAGGTCTCGAGGAGCTATCATGACCGGCAACTATCCCTTCCACCTGGGTATGCAGCACGGAATCATTAACAAATACCAGCCGAAGTACATGCCTGCCGACAAGGAAACCCTGCCGGAAGCTCTCAAAAAGAACGGATACGCCACACACATGATGGGCAAGTACGTCATGAGATACATTGTTACTAATACACATTGTGATATTGACATAGGTCATACACCAACTCATTTTCCATAGGCCTACTTTATAGCTCTAAGCTATGTACTGAGTTACCTAATAAAGGAAGCTGTATTTTGTATTACTTGTTTTGAAAGACCTATCTTAGTTTTATCAAAAAAACATACATAAGCCATACGTTGAGTATGTTTTGAAAAAGCTGTTTGGGTCGGATGGTGCTGACCCACCTACTTGCATGTAGAAACATGAGGAAAATGAAAAATATACTTCTTTTTTTGATTATGCAACACATTATGAATAAATTGCACAATCGTATGATTTAACCTTTATAAGTACTCTTCAAAAGTTGAATTTTATTTTTTTAGCAATATTGTTTGGTTTGTTTACCTTGTCAACCAATCAAAATTAAGAGATTCTGTGAAATAGCTTCGAATTTCCCTGGAACTTTTCCCCTGCCCGCTGATTGGTTGGTAATTGGTGTAGTCTGATCGTAACTAAGTCGCCAGACAAGTAGAAGCTAAACATATATGTTAGACATTAATGAAATAAAATGAGCCACTCCATGCAGAATCGCATTTCACTATAATATCCATTATTCCAATTGAATTGGATAATTGATGGAGGAATAACACCCCAGATATCCCTCTGGGAAATGTTTTTGCACAAGCTGGCACCTGGGTGGAGTCATCGACGCTCCGGAAGCTAACTGGATAGCTTCCTCGCATAATGCCTGGTCCAATGAGGTCTCGAACCAACAGCGGTGATTGGAAAGTCATTTCAAGTCACTCTCACCACTGGAACACGAACGCCCCATGCTAGTATTCGATATAACAATGTTCCATCAGTTAAGCAACTTGACAGTGTTCGGTATGGATCATATCTGACATTTAATATGCATTTCGATTATATTTGTTTATTTTCAACGCTTAAAACTCGGGGAGGCTTTCAAGTAATTCGAGATATTAATGTTGACACACATTAAAACGTTACTAACGGTAAAAAGTATAATACTAAAAGAAGAGTATGATAATGGACCTTTCAAACGCGATATCAAATGTAAATAAGAAGTTCTATTCATATACAAGTCATGTTAATGTGTTTTCATATCATCTTCGCGTCCCTTTCAATAAGAACGCGATATAAAACAAAACATATTACAGTTCAAAGGTAATGCACGCACTCGTTTTAAATGTAAATATGTTAAAACATAATATTCGTTTTAAATGTAAATTGGCTTAAAATTCATTGAATATCTGATGCTATTCATCACTCCGAATCGTTAAACAAGTACACACGTTTGGCTTTTATAATTCATATAAGCTGTTTCAAATAGAGAGAACGCTGATTTATTATAAGCATACAAACCGCGGTACTGTTCTAGTGGTAGAGCATCCGCCTCGGGAGTTCAATCCCTGCCGGGTTGCACCAAAGACTTCATAAAAACAAAAGACTTCATACAAATGACACGAGTATCCCCCGTGCTTGACGTAAGGGTAGTGCTATATTTGATCGGCCTTGTGTCGGTATAATGTGACTGGACAGTGTATCATTTCACGTGTCTCCAGTGAGGCAGCACTACAAAAGTGAACTACAAGTAGACACTGATATGACTGTGCCATTGTTGAAAGCGACTGTACATTTGCATAGCTACTGAGAGTCAGCCACGCACAGAAGTTGTTTGTACAGCTTAGCATTTAAAAAGTTGAAATTCGGCTGCCCTTTTAAGGCAATGCGTGAAAGGGCTCACGAAGAAACAAGTTCAAGTAAGAAGCGAACTATTTAATTATTTTAAACGTCAGAGAATTAGAAAATAAGCTTAATTATTCTCCTTCAGCATCTTTTAATGTAATGACATTAAACTTTGTGTTTATATGGGAACCAACACCAAATAAAAAAGTGGGCATGTAAAAAGGCTTTTATCTTAAGGACTTATAGTTTTGCTACGGATCTTTGGCATACGTTTGCAGTTCCTTTGAAGTCCCTTGTCTATTTTTACCATAGACGTGTTTATTATACCCAGGTTTTTGAAAAAAAATGGGTATATTAAAATCGCCTCCGTTCGTCCGTCCGTCCATTACCGTATCTCCTCCTAAACCGCTGAACGGAATTCAACCAAACTTAAGATATGACCACCATATGATGACGGCGTGCAACAGCAACATTATGTTGGCTCCGCACCCAGGAGCCCTCAGTGGGTCAAAAGGTCAAATACACTAAAAACTCAATTACACTGTCATTTTTCCATATTTTTGCACATAACTTGGTGTAATCGTCTATGAAAGATAAACCACATATCAAACGATTTTATTATTTTGAACTCGGACGTCTGCCCGTGGGGCCAACGGTGGGTGGGGCGGGAGGTGATTTGGGGTATTTTTATTGTTGTTTGTAATTGTCTCAAATGAAACATTATGATGATGGGATTACACTGTATACATACATTTGTTTCCTATTACGTCATTGGGGCCTGGGAGAAGGGGCATCACATACACTAATAATTCAATTACCAGTGTCATTTTGGCAAAAGTTTGCACATTAGTTGGTATAATGGTCGTCTATGAAAGAGCTACACAGCATTTCAAATGATTTATTATTTAAAACTCGGACATCTTCCCTGTTGTTGGGGTTGCGGAGGTGGATGGTGGAAGGAGAGTAACAGGGGGTCTATTTTCGTTTTAATTATGTCTCAAACGAACATTTTAATGAAAGGATTATAGTGTACAATAATATGTTTTTCTCCTGTATGTGTCGGTGGTGTGGGTGGTGGTGGTGATGGTGGTGGTGGGTGGGGTGAAGGTCGTAAGGGACGTCATAAGGTCCAATACAAACAAAATTCAATTGTAGTGTCATTTTTCTATTTTTTATTTTTTTTAATCTTGGCAAATATACAAGTATACTCCTCTGAAAATACAAAGCATATTAAACAATTTCTGTGTTTCCACCTTAGAGGTGTGCCGAGGTGGGGGTGTGGGGCTGTGTGTGGGGGGGTGGGGGGGGTGGGGGGAGGGGGGGGGTGGGTGGAGAGAGGTAAATTCGGTCAAATAGCTATTTTTCTTTCTCAATAAAATGTAATGGTTTTGGGAATATCAGTATAATTTGCTCCAGGGTCACCACGGGACTCTAGGATAGGGGTCATAAGTTCAAATACACAAATACCCTAAACATTTTTTATTCATTTACAATGTCATACATGTATACAGAAAAGCATAAATAATAATATTTCTGATCTGAATATCAAAAAACGATCGAAACAGTTACATGTAAAACGGATAGAAGGTTAAAGGGAATTGCCCTGTGTGAAGAAAACGGGGATTTTTGCGATGGCGCGCCGTTTAAATTCGTTCTAGTTTTCTATTATTTTATGCCAAGACCGCTGACAATAATACATTGTTGCTACCATTGAAGCCAATGCCAATAGTTTCATAAATTCAAACATTACTTTAATTAGGTTTAAAAACTGAAGAAAGTTATTTAACTGTTTTGCGACAAGGACAATCGCAGCCTGACTTTTATGGTGACGTGTTTAAAAACATAATCACGTTGATAATATGTAAGAAAGTTTATAAACTGAGGTTACGACCTTATCACTTTTACAACGCACTGCATGTTTAGTGGTTGACCCCTTTACAGTTTGCCGCTTTGCTTTCCTCTTTGATTTCTGCAATTACCGACATATTGTGTACCTTACGATGACGTCTACCTAAATTCTAAAAGGGATGATAACTTAATGTGTTTCTTCAACTTCAACAAAAATATAACTCTTTTATAATGGATTATGTTATTAGTTTCTGCTGGCTTCCATACCACATAGGAATACGAGGTGATGATAGAGCTGATAGTGCTGCTAAGGCAGCATTAGACATATCTCTAATACCAAATTACCTTACACTGATTTTACATGTCATATTAACAAATATATTTGTAACTCTTGGCAAGCCATTTGAGATTTGTCTGTGAACAATAAACTGCCTTCGATTAAACCGTTACTCAGTAAGTGACGTCTATTCGCCTAGAGGAAGTTGTTTTAGCTACCGGAGCAAAATAAGGCACGTTATACTCACTCATATGTATTACAAGGTGAGCAATACATAGTTCCGATCTGTCAATCAATCTTATATCCACAAGATATTTGAACCAATTAAACATTCAATCGATATTTACACCTGTACCAAAAGCACGTGTTGTCCCACAAACAATACTAAAATACAATATATCACATGGCCAATGTTTGATTTCAGTCTCTTAGTTTCTATTATCATATCATCCCTTTTTTGTAAATAGTTTTAACCATATATATATTTACATAAATAAACACCATTCATTCATTCATTAAATTTTGTCTTGTCGTGCCCTAAATGATTTATACCCATGTTGCTCTGAGAACTTGCTTTGTGGATATTACTAGGCTTGTGTTGTTTATATTCATATATGCATGATCATTTGCGTTTTTACTAATACTACCTATTAATACTGCATTGTCTGTTAGAGGATTTAGCCTTGCGGGATATCTTTATTTACACCATCCCGTTTAACTGGGATAACAGTAGGATAAGAGTGAGGTTTGGTTCACCCTAAAACCTGGTTTAAACCCCAAACAGACTTTCTTGCCACTGACCTTTTCAATGCGGTACCCTTATTGTTAACCTTTTTATTTGTTTGTTTTAATTGCGTGTTTTCGGTTGACTGTGTTCTGTGAATGCTACATTTTCTGCTCGACTTTTACACCTACTTTGTTTGATTGCGATCATTTTGTGAAACATCAAAGCTACTTATTGAAGGTATTCAAAACACATATTTATGTATACGTATTTAGAATATGGTATGGATACCTTCCTAGTTAATCGGTCATGATGAAATCTGCGGCGGAATATAGCTCCATTGTTTTTTGGACAAGAAACAGGAAATTCACAACGTGTACCTTAGTAAATGTTATTACAACACTATACATATTATCCACATGACAAGACAAACATTGTTTTGATGTTTTGAAAAACAGGTATATAAATTTTGATTTTTTTTTCAGATGGCATCTTGGCTTCTGCAACTGGAAGTATACACCAACATATCGAGGTTTTGACAGTTTCTACGGCCACTACTCCGGCGCCCATGATTATTTCAATCATAAACATTGTAAGAATACTTGTGTTTTACACTGTTTTACCACATGCTGCATGGAGTTCCCTTATTAAAAAAAACTTGCTTGAATACTTAAACAACTTGATCAACATTTCCACAAAGTCCTAACGCCTGAAGACTAAACCCGTTTAAAATGATAAACTAATGGTTGAAGGACGTGACGTCAGAGGTCTTGACAGGAATTTTAAAACTCCCTCAATAACCAACTAGCATGGACTGAGTATTTTAATAAACTACGTTAGATGTCCCTCTTAAATAGTTTTAGCACAGTGTACGTCTTAGTCAAACTACTACTTTCCAATATATATATACAGGGTATTGTTAATCAGCATTTGTGTATGCTTCTCTTAATGAACATGGATTTAATTAAACCTCCATACATTACAGATGGCGGATATGACTTCCGGTACAACACAACCGTTTACCATCTTCCCAAAGATCGGTATTCCACGGTAAGAAAATGTATCAAATAATATACTAGTATTTAAAATGTATCAAATAATATACTAGTATTTAAAATGTATCAGATAATATACTAGTATTTAAAATGCAAGTATTACTTTTTTCCCGAATGTGCTAAGTGCACATGTATTACTATTTCTGGTAAAAAAAAATAATTTTATAATAGGTTTATGCAATTTAAACACTTTTTCTGAGATACTCTTTACAATACTTTCCAATTAAAAAGTTTCGCTTTTGTAGTCACTGTTTGGTCGACATGCAGCAGAAATTGTTAACAATCACGACCCGGAGAATCAACCGCTGTTCATGTATCTAGCATTTCAGGGTGTCAACACACCTCTTCAGGTAATACACAGTAATACTAACTTTACACGATTGCGGGATATTGCCTCATATTATGGTCGTAATACTGTTGATGATAGTGACTAATTGTAAAAAATGTCACGAACGAATACAAATACAATGTATTAGTTTGCCGCATGCCGCAAACTTAGCGATAATCTACTCTACAGTCTACTCTACAGTCGGCCACCACACCACCACATCACCACATCACCCTTTTCAATAATATAACGACTACATTGACATATGTGCGATATATAATAAACATATGTATGTATATCTCATTTGCTTATATAAAAGGAGCCATATGTAATCTAATATAAAACGTTTCATATGATATTGATCAAATAAGAGTTTCATTTAATTACCATATGAGAATAAATTCATGAAAGTTTCCCTTTATAGTTCATACATGTTCATATATTGTTCGTGGAAGTCAACTTGTATATACATCTCATATGATACGTATATGATTCTTACATAACCTGTTTTATATAAGAATCGCGTACTGCTCCTGTATATGAATTATCATACGATAGGTATCATATGAGAATCATATAAATATTATAGGATACGTATGTGTGACAAATCTAGAATATATCATTGGAGTAGACTACGACTCCGTCTTAGAGATACATTGATCATTTGGCAAACAGATACGATTATAAACTCTTCCTGAGAATTCCCAACACATTTATGTTCGTGGCACTATGCATGTGCGTATACTCCTTTATAGGTTCTCGCTGTATAGCACTGGGCATTTTAACGGGCAGACCTCGGTTTAAGTCCATCCTAAGGACTGGTCAGGTGGGATTTTTTTCTCAAGTTTTTCTAGACTTAATCCAAATTCGATCCTGACTGGGATAGAACGCACGATCGCTGGATTACTATCCGAGGTACTAATCATTATACCACGGCTACCCCTGTTATCCCTTTAAAGTTCTCCGGCCATGTTTTGTTTCATGAACATGTTTATGTTTGTTTAAATCGAAATCAATCCACAACAATAGATATTTACAATTAACACATTGCAATATCTGTGAAAAGCGAGAATAAGAGTTTATTTGATGACGTAGAAAACGTTTAACAGGTAAATTAATCCAGAGGTAAATGTATTTATCAATTATCTGGCAAAGTTGTGCAACTATACAATTCAGATTTACCTCATTTCCCCGTGCAGTCACGTAGTGGTAAAAGTAGTATCTACGTCATGCAAATAATACTTAATTTTACATACAACTTAGTAGCGGTTTTTAATATAAGTTTCTCTCCGAGACCATCAAGAAATATTTATATGATGTTTAAGAGTTAAATTTGTTAATCGATAATACTACAAAAAGGGTGGCCATTCATCTTTAAGCAAGCTGCTATGGTGATCACTCATTTACATGTAATCAATCTGTACCTGTACATTTCCTTTAAGAATGTATATTTTCTATAGAGATTGCGACGTACAGAAGTACCGACATCAATTGGCAATGTTTACAAATTCGATATAGGAAAACAAAGATTAACTTCTTTTGATCCGATATAATGTTAATTATGTGTGTCATTGCTATACAGCTTCCACAGCTCAGTGGTTAAAGTTTCGGCTTGTGAAACTTCAACTTGAAGTATTTTTTCCTGGGCCTCGCGTTCGAATCCCATTAAAACCTCTTTTTTTATGGGTTTAATTTTTGTTCTGGAATTGTTTTTTTTTTTATATTTTTGCTCCTATTGATAATTTTATTTATTTTACTTATTTTATCTTTTTATTTCATTGAAAATTGATCCTATCAATCGAGAATTATATATATATATTTCATTTCCGTTTCCGTGTATATACAACAAATAAACGCCGCCGATGATGACCGCTAGGTCGAAAGCTATGGCAAAAAAAGACAGATTTTGTTATTCATTCATTCAGTTTATTTATTTATTTATTTATTTATTTATTTATTTATTTATTATTTATTCATTTATTTTTTATTTATTTTTTTATTTATTTATTTATTTATTTATTTATTTATTTATACTTATTTATTTGTTATCTCCTCTGTATTTTAGGTTCCGAAGCGATATTCCAGTATGTACGAGCACGTACAGAATAAAAATAGAAGAATTTACAGTGGTGTGTATGATTCATTTTTTATTATTAAAGGGAATGTAGCGACACAGACAGCTCTGTTACTGAGAGTTCTGAAAAACTTGGAAAAAGATGAAAGAATTATCAAAATCGGATGATAAACAAAAAAGATATGACCATTTAAAGGTTGTTCTAAAACGAACATGGGAGCCGCCATTTTTAGAACTATGACATCATAGTTCCATATTACCATATATGGAAAATTAATAAATATCATTTAAAACGAAGAAAATCGCTGCAAATTAATGATTTTTTTTACTGGTCATATAAAACATTTTTGCCATTAAGTATTACATATTTTTCATACAGTTGCTGTCATTTTTTCCCTATCAATCAGTAAATTGCTATATTTATAAATATTCCATATATGGTCATTTAGAACCTTGATGTCATAGCTCTCAAAATGGCCGCTTCCATATCCGTTTCAACAAAAACTACAAATGATCATATCTTCTTTGTTGATCATTCGATTTTGATAATTATTTCACCCTTATTCAAGTATTTCAGAACTCTCAATAATAAAGATGGTTTGACTGTGTCGCTACATTCCCTTTAAAGTGATACATAGAAATTGAATGCATTAGAGAAACGTCTTTGTGACTGTCCAAATATATTTATTTATATATTGCGTAATTGATTTATGCATCCATTCTAAAACACACGTTTAACAATGTGCCAATGCATTGTTTTACATGTTATGCTTTAGCTACTAATCATGCAGTTATATTCAGATTTCCTTTACCAAACCATCAATTGCAAGCTGTCATATGTTAGTTAAAACTGAGAGTACTTTAAGATAAAAGTCGCAGTCCATATCAATTTGAGTAAAGTAGAACTCCAGAAAACGTTGTAAATCTGTAATTCGGATCACCCCTCACGCCGCCATTAGTTTCATAATACTGAGCCACCCATACCGACTCCCCTTCGTTGACGTGTGTGATGACCATATTACCGCCCTGCTCATCTTGGCCTATTCCTAGTGATTCAGCAATGGCATCAACTTGATTGCGTCCTTCAATAACAATCTTGAGAATAGCGTGCTGATAATTAATTACCCCCATATAAACAGCGAACAGGTAGACACCACTTTGCCTGCAGTTGAATATTCCACTAGCTGTGTTGTAGTGGTTGCCATCGTTGTAAACAGATTTATTGAAAATAATGGTCTGTCCGTTATTGAGGTGGTCTTCAGAGTGGTCCAGGTAAACAGTAAATGACACGTGATCTGTCTGCCGTACACCTGGAATATAGTATATCAACTTGGAAAATATATGTAACACTGGTTAACGAGTTAGGGTTATGCCTCAAAGGTCCGTTTTTTGACGTCCTTGACCTACGTTCACGGTTTATGACCAGATTTCTGTAAGACATCATACATCTTATAACTGATAGCAGATGTACTGTTTCTAACGGCTGGAAGAGGGAAACATGCAAACTCTAAAACAAATATGTTTAGTTACTTTAACTTATGTGTTTTAAAAATACTGTAGAGGTTGGGACGGTGGCGTTTGATGTTTGTCTATGATTATTCTTGTCGTGTCCTTAATGGTTTATTCTCTTGTTGCTCTGGCTTCTGCCAAGTCATTGAGTACCTTCATTGTAGCTTTCTATGCTATTGTATTTTTGTATTATATTTACACGAGCATATTTGTGTTTTACTTATATTGCCTATTGATGCTGCCTTGGTTAGAGATTAGATCATGGCGACGATTTCTTTATTTCCACTGTCCTGTTTTAATGGGATGACAGTAGGGTAAATGTGAGGTTTGGTGCACCCTAGAACCGGTTTAAATCCCCAGTGGCCTACTTTGCCACTCACCGTTCCAAGGCGGTAGCCCTATTGTCAACCCTTTTGTGTTTGTGATGTCATTTGCATTTATTATTACTTTTGCCTTCTTGTTTGTCTGTTTGCGTGTTTGTTTCTGTGTTTTGTGTTTGACTGTCCTCCTTGAATGCTACTTTCCCTGTCCGATCTTTTTATATTTCTTTATACCTACGTTTGGTGTTAAGCAGCGGTGATATCCCGCTATATTAGACAATAATAATGCATTTATTGAGAGGTAACACCCTTGGACATGTTACACTTGTTATAAACAAATAAGAAACCAAGATTTTATCTCGAGACACTGTGCTTCAAATGATTAGTTTTAAAATTTAGAAATTGGGAACCCCTCAATAACCTCTGGGCCTATTTTGAAATAGTACAGTTTTAACATATTTAGGAAACAAAATTATACAAACTAGATAAATAAATGAATGTAGAAATACAGTATATTTTAAAATTAATTTGACAGATGCAGACCTGATTATGAGAAATGTATAAGTACATGTAGGACCACATTTTAATAATTAAATTCAACAGATGCAGACATTGCATTCTTAAGTCATTGTGGAAATAATATATACTCAAGTATGCAAGTATTATATTTGTATTTAAAACTGTTCAAACATACGTATATGTACACGTATTTATCACATAACATGCGGTGTGGGAGTGTAATAACACCATTCAATATTTTCGATATTCCACTAGTGGTATAACATAACGTTTTCTGACGTAACTTGACGTTATACGTTATGTGATAAATAGAATCTAACATTCGTTCTCATTCATTATTGAATTTATTAAACTCGTTAGCAAAAATGATATCATGCTCGGCAAGAGCCTCGCATTATAACATTGTGCCAACTCTTTAATAAATTCAATAATGAATGAGCACTCATGCAAGATCCTCTATATTTACTACGGCCTTCTATTATATTTTACTTACTAAAGTAATTTAACTTTAATCTTTCAACACTGTCATCAACCTGAGGGTTAAAACAAACTATTTCGCTAATTATTTATTTAACAAGCGAAACTATACTTACTTCTGCTGTTGCTATAATGTTCAACATAATGTTCCTCCACTTCTTTTTGACATTTCTGAATCTTTTCTCCTTGTTTCCGGATTGTTTCACCTTGTTTCTGAATAGTCTCTCCTAGTTTATGGATTGTCTTGCCGTGCTTTTGGATTATTTTTCCTTGATTCTGGATTGTTTCTCCTTGCTTCTGGATTGTTTCGCCTTGCTTCTGTATCACTGCAATTTGGGCGTTAATCATTACCTCTAGCTTGTTAAATTTCTGTATTATTTCTTCATCTTTCATTGAATATCCATCGTTAATAGCGGAACAAAATAGCAAAGCAAATAATGTTATCCAAGTCATTGTTCTTCACTGTTCAGACCTTCTCTTCTTTATCTATGAGTCTAAGACGACATAGAGTGTGAATAATGATAAGCTGGAATAAAATGTACAGTATGTTATATATGTCGATGATAACAGTGTAGTGCAAGGACACGACATAATAATTATTATTTGTGTAATAATTCGGGACACACTGAAATAAAAAGAATTTCTTTTTTTGTTTTACTTTTTTTTAATGATCTAAACATAAATATTACAAAGGATTTCAGAGAAGACATAAATCAAGTAGATACATATTTAATTAACTACTGGAATCGAGGAATGGTCATTTACATACTTACATCAATGTACCTATTCAATTGCATGATTACTATTGGTATTTCCAGGGTACTTTTGTATCATTATTGAAAACTGCAAAGCAAACTGAATACCTGTGTTATGTTTATACTTATTGTTTTTGGGGATAAGTAATTTAGCTAATAGTAGGTATGACTCACAGTGGAACAATAATAATAGGTGTGTGCTCCCTTACACAACATTAGATTATTCAAACACCTGCGTTTGTAAAATACCAAATTTAAAGCCTATATTTCATTCATTGAAACTCTATATTAGGTATGATTACGGCGATGGACGATGCTGTAGCCAAGGTGATGCTAGCCCTCAAGAGAAAGAATTACATCGACAATCTTGTTGTTGTCTTTACCTAAGATGTAAGTTCATTAGACACATTTTTGTCATGATGATTTTTCTTCCTAATTTTATAGAAACTACATAATAATATGAAGTGTAATTGTTTACTGTATATGGCATTCATGAGCATGTGTTTCATGTCGTATGCTGTCCTTGTAAGAGTTATTCAAATTGTAATAAAAGTACGTATAACAGTCGAACTGGAAATGCAGCATTCTCAAGACACAGTCAGCCAAATATACTCAACAAACAACAATTACATACTATAGAAATATAGAAGATGAGTGAGTATACGACACCACAAACATAAAAGAGGTTGACAATAGGAATCTCGCCGTGGAACGGTCAGCGGCAAAAAGGCCGCTGGGCGTTTAAATAGGTGCTAAGGTGCACCACAACACACTTACCCTATTTTCTTCCCAATAAAACGGGACAGTGTTGATTAAAAAACTCCATGCCAAGTTTAAGCAGCATTAATAGGTAATATAAGTAACACAAAGACATGTATATATGAATATAAAAATAATAACAGAAAGCCACAAAGTAAGTACTCATTGAAACACCAGAATCCAGGACTATATGTGTTACTAAAGGCTTCGATGACGTCTGCCCGGGTATCTGATGCAATACTTAACATATAATCTCTTTCATATCAATACAGAATCAAATGTGTGACAAGAGATGTACAGCTGTACCCATAGGGATACAACTAATTTGTCGGCATACGGTAGTTTCATACCTGACGAAATTAGTATATAATAGGAAAAGGTAATTCAATATATGCCAATATCAATAATAAGACAAAAGCATAAGTAACAGGGATTCCTGTGCCCAAATGAAATATATAGTATCATACTGTATAATAGATCACGTGTTTTTCCTTTCAGAATGAAGGCGCCTCCTATGTGGCTGGTTCTAACTGGCCTCTGCGTGGATCCAAGAATACACTATGGGAGGGTGGTACCCGAGTACCAGCATTTGTTTATAGCAAGACCCTGATAAAAAGGACGCCATTGTTCATAACGGGTACATAGAATATTTTTCTTTTTCGTATGATCGTCCAAAATCAAATATTAACTACACAATGTGGGCATGGGGCACGGACAATGTCCCACTCATGACTTCGCTGTGTAAGACAGCAGCATAATATAGTTCAAATAAAAATGGCATATCGGTGTATAAAAGTAGATATAAAAATCGAACAGGACGACAGTCAACCACAAACACACAAAGAAACAAAGAACAACTTTAAAGATGAATAAAAATCTAAATGACATCACAAACACTTAAATGATCATCTATATATAACATATAAAAATGCCTAGCAAGCCACAAAGTAAGTACTCGGTGACTTGGCAGAAGCCAGAGCAACAAGAGAATAAACTGTTAACGGTACGACAAGACACAATTAAAGACGAACATTAAACGCTACCGTCCTATAAAGATTTAGGTAGAAAACAGGAAAGCATAGTGGCGAACTGTAAATTGGTCCACCACTAAACATGCAGTGCGTTGCAAAATGATAGGGTCATTCAGCTGCCGATATGGGTTTTCTATATGTCTATGGTTAACAGACTGTGAATCATGTAGCTCATAATACACATGCATTACAACTTCAATTCCTAGAGAACTAGTCTAAAAATCTTGACTGATATAAACACATATTTTGTAACGTTAAAGGGTTACCGCTTCATTTGCCGAAATAACGTTTTCGTAAATCAGTCTACTGATGTGTACCATACAGTACTTATTATATATATAGATTAGCGTCGAAACGTTCATTAGCCTCTATAGCGCAGTTGATTGAGGCGTCGTTTTAGTGCCGGGGAAGTTAGAGTTCAAGCCTGCAGATTATTTTATTTTTTATTTTTTTTTAATTTTCATTTTTATAGTTTCTTCATTATTGCAAATGGTAAGGTGACAATAGTTTCTTTTTTCACTTTGATAACGCAATCTCATAATTGTACATGATAGCAGTGAACAGTTTATATGTGTTGTAATGCACACGTATGCCTTACATGTACACACTTGTATTGTTGTGCTGTTGTACACGTACATCTAGAACGGCGTGTTACAAGGGTGAATTGTAAGGCATGTGATATGATGGCAAGGTATTTGAACAGAAAGATTGGCGGTGATTCAAGATGTTTAGAAGGAAGAACTGATGGTAAAAATCGGGAAGAATGTGTCTGGTAAGGAAAAACCGTCGTGGCGTGTTTATGTCTGCGTGACAATTTTTTTTTCAATATTGTTTTAACACCCGTGACTTGATCTATTATTAAGTTAAATGTTTGTCTCTCGGCAGATATGTTACGCTTGCGTAAAACCTTGCTTGTAACCTCTTTTAATAAACTTTTTAACAAGTTTAATAAAGATTGTATGAAAGTGATTAAGACCAAGGAAGACTGTAAAGCTATTTATAAAGTAGAAACGAGGCTGATCAACAGCGTGAACCAATGTATATGTAATCGGACCGGAAAAATTACACATACATATTTAGGCATTCAGCGGGTTTGAACTCGGGACCCCTTGCAGGTGGTGTCGGGCATGAGAATGCCATGTTTTCCAACGTGAGACTTTATGTATGCATGTAGCCTAGTAGAAATCATTCTATATATGTTACCTATGTTACGTATTAAAGTGTAGTGAAAGGTATATGTTTAAATCAGTTTTAACTGCAGATGTGTTGGTGTAGAATCAATTAGATTTTTTTTTTATTCAAAATTAATTTTAGTATCTTTTTTTTTATAAATAATGCATATCAAAACGGCAAAATAGTGGCGACACTTAAATTAAAATTATTTATTTTTATTTATTTGATTTATATATTGTTTATATATTCCTGTTTCAGACTGGTTCACGCTACATCCTGGTTGCCAACCCTCGTGCGTCTTGCAGGTGGCAAAGCAAGTGAGTGAGATTTTACCTGTATGCATTGTTAATATTCACTTGGAATGACGTTACAAATTCCTTTAAAATATTCTGTTGAATTCCTTCTACGTCACATTATTGTTTTCAGTATTTTCGATATCGTAATGACAATGTATGTTTTTATGAAACTAGAAAGCTAATACTAATACATGGTTGCAATATTTTACAAGGCAAATATCATTTTTGCAACGCTTTTTATCTCGTTATAAGGTAAACTTTTTGATGACGTCTTCCTAAATCCTAATAGGACGGTAGCTTTTGATGTTTGTCTTTAATCTTGTCTTGTCGTACCCTTAACGGTTTGTTCTCTTGTTGCTCTGGCTTCTACCAAATCATTGAGTATTTACTTTGCTTTCTTATATTATATTTACATTATCATTTATGTGTTTTACTTGTATCGCCTATTAATGCTGCCGTCTGTCAGAGATTATAACCTGGCGAGGATATCTTTATTGACACTGTCCCGTTCGTTGAAATTCCAAAAGGGTAATAGTGAGGTTTGTTGCACCCTATAACCTGATTTAAACCCTCAGCGGCCTCTTTTGACACGACGGACTGTTCCAAGGCGGTAGCCCTAATGTCAACCCTTTTGTGTTTGTGATGTCATATCTTGCCTTTTATACATCTTTATCGTTGTTGTTTGTCCCTGTGTGTGTTTGTGGTTGACTGTCTTCCTTGAATGCTACTTTTCCTGTTCGATGTTTATATCTAATTATATAAACTTATTTAAACGCATCGTCACAACACGTTATATCATGATTACACGACTGTATGAGAATGACGTTATTCGCTTCTCATCGGTATATCATTTATATATGGTTACTCGGCAAGCATGGTAATAGTTTCACATCATACACAGTGTACCAGAGTTGTTGGTATTGTTAGTCATGGAGGCAAATGAAGTAAACTAAGTGTTTGTATTATTGTCAGGTCCTTTCATTGATGGTGTTGACCAATGGCTAAGCTTGAGTCGTGGATGGCCGTCACCGAGGACGTCGTTTGTCTACCAGATTGACGAACTAAAGAGAGTCGCAGCAATAAGGTAACCAGGACACCTCTTGTTTTAATTTAACATTTATTTGGTCAAGAAAAAATAGGAATAAGTTCTTAGTTACAGTGGGATGCCGTGTTCACCTATCACTGAGTTTTAATATTGCGCTTATATCGTTTGGTTCAACTACTGTTTTTACGTTTCAACAACTGACACTTTTTTGTTTCGTTTTTGTGGAGGAATGAATGAATGATTTTTTGTGGAGGAGGCGTGGTGGGTACGTATATTTATAAAAGGAGGATCACTTTTTATATAGCACTATATTTTAGTGGTCGTTTAGGATGTCCCTTTTTGTACGTTTCATTTGATCATTCTATGTTAGAAACAAAGTTTGCAAAAGTAAATGTCGACGGTCTATCGTTGCTCTGTTAACTAGAAATTTAAAAAAAAAATGGAATGTTATTCAAAAAATACATTGCTTAACACATAACTCAATTATATAACATATTTGTCTGTGATTTGTATAGGAAATACTGGGAATAGAAAAGCTATAACTACCCGTTTGCTTTAATGGATTTCGCAGTACGGATTTTGCAGTACGGAACATTGCTCGGCCTTTTCCGTCAGTGGCGGGAACGCCAAATGACGTTCCGATTGTTTTACGGACGTCGTCGTCAGATTCCGCCACTGGGGAATACCGATTACGGAAATTAACGAAGAGTTCCGGGTCCACTTTTTTTGTTTGTATGACGTAACGTTGTCTTGGCGTTCTCGTGCCAACTGGTGTAAAAGGCGTGAATCATTAGAAACATTAATAAAATATCATTTTAAATTATGTAATATATAGTTTAATAACCAGTGTTTTTGAGATACTGAAAATATCCACCTCGGGAGATATTTCCCGTATCTCAAAAACACTGGTTATTAAACTCTACTGTATGTATTAATCATACATCAGACAAAATAGATTCCTTAACTGATTTCCATCAAGTTACTGCCCATACTAGGAAATAAACATCTTGAATGATGAGACTGATTGACAATCAGTCTCATCATTTGATTTACAAATTTAATCAGGAAGTTTGTCAGAAAAGGATATAACCCTTTGGTTTTACAGCGCACTGCATGTTTAGTGATTGACCCCTCTACAGTCAGTCATTACGCTTCAATTTTCACTTGTGCGATGACTCGACTACATCTTGGGACTCTATGATTGTACCTACTGAAACCCAACTAAGGGAGGTGGGTGCATGAGCTTTCGTCCATCGGGTTTTCTGGTCGTACCCTAGATTGGTTTTCTCTTTAGCTGCAACACTATGGTTGTTCAGTACGATTCTGGATACATCCTGAAATGTTTATTATTTTGTATGTGTTTCCTTAGTTTGTTTCTCTGGATGTGAACTTTATTGTTAGAGAATTCCTTTTGATGGTATGTAGTTTTGTTTACACTGTCTTGTCTATTTGGGCGCTGAAGACAGGATAAAGGCGAGGATTGTGCGCATATAAAATCGATTCAAGGTAACCAGTAGACCTTATTGCTTCATGTCATTCTGTCAAATCAAAGAATTCTGTCCGGTCACAATCAAAGAGAAAGTTTTATTATGAAACGTAATTCTCTTAAAATGCGATCTAGCTGACCTATTTTAACCAAACACAAAAATATGATAAATCATAATGCACTTAGTTTCATATAAAATATGTCTATGCACATTATTCGAGCCACATGTTCCGTATGCCTTAATTTGTGTTGTTTTTTTATAAAATAGTTTAGTTGGGAAAACACCACAACTAGATTTAAATCATAATACATGTTTATTCATATCATGTTGATCAGTTGTAAATATAATTCAATTCATTAATTTCAGAGAGGGAGATTATAAGTTTATAATCGGAAGTCCTGGCAGGTACAATAACTGGTACCCAGCTAAAACGAAGCCGGCATGTAACTCCAAAGATGAAGGTTACGGGTACCAACAGGAAGCGAAACTAATACGCAAAGATGCTAGAAGAGACAAATATGACAATTCTGTGGACGACAATGGCTGGTGGTTTTCATCTTCTCTAGGTTTTGTGAATAATTTTGCCAAAAAAGCTGGTGCTGTGACTGGTGCTAACCGGGCTTGGATTAAACTCAGTAAATGGTACGACAAATATCGATGTGATAAATTCCTTGATGCTCATAAAGCGGAAGAGTTGAGGTTAAAACCACCACGTTTACAGTTGTTCAATATCAGAGGTAAATTATTATCTTGTTTTGTAATAAGTTCCTTTTATTGTTAATTCGTGTGTAATATTGCATGAAAATGAGTACTTTACAACATTTCCTTATATTTCCGTTTCGGTTTTAGAATTAAAAATCAGTATGGATACCTGAAACCGAAATTACACGGTCGCCCCTATATACCCATTTAAAAAATATCTCTTACTAAAAATTACTAACTTGTTTCCGAATGAAATATTTAACGCTGTACATGTCATAACAATAAAACAGTAGGTCAAAATGCATAAATTATTATATAATAAACAAACTCACATGATGTATTTGTTTAAACATTGCATTGTAAGATACAAGGTGTGTAAGGTATGGAGAAAGTAGTTATAAAAGTAGAACAGGAAGTGTAGCATTCACAGAATACAGTCAACCAAATGTTAACGCATCAAAGACTAATAATGAAGACATATATATTTGTTATATTACTGATACTGTTGTAAACGTTTATTACAGATGATCCACTGGAGAAACACAATTTGGTAGCGAAGAAGCCTATTTTAGTTAAGAAAATGTTAAAGAAGATTAAACAGTACAAAAACACGTTAGTTCCGGCCCAAAACCAGCCTATAACGAAAATGGCACAGCCCCGGTTTTACGACGGCATATGGTCTCCAGGCTGGTGTTAGCCTAGGATTATACAATATTCCTGCGTTTTATACTGATTTCAGATACATCGACATGGTCAATGCTTTAATGTGAACACATTTATGAAGAAGTGGGAGTATTTCTCCATTCAAAACCTCTTACAATATTGCATAGCAATTTCAGACCGATTCAAAAGAGAGTATGAGACGACATGTGTAGACTATTACATATAAGTACGGACGTCGTTAGTAGTAACATATCGATTGTTATTAAGTACGTTTCTAAGTTGGCAAAAGTCCAAATTGAGACTATTAAATAGTGCATAACCCTATCTCAGTTTAAATTATTTGACGTTTAACGTGACCTAATTTAGCTTAATGTCAATGCGTTTATCAGTAAAACTGTCAACAACAATGAAATGCGTTACAAATGGTGTTAACAAATATTGAGCTGGAACATTTGCAGATGGTAAACAATTCTAAATTCCGGCAATACAGTTTAAATACAGTTATCCTTTATATTGTTACTGCGATGTAATGAAATATTATAATTATAAAGATAACAGTGTTACTGCTTACATATAAGAATACAATTTGTTGCATTTGAATGTCGTTAACTATTTTATATTTTAAGATGCACTGTGTATTATGTTATTGATGGTGTGACGTGATGCTATGGTCACCGATTCGATTGTTAAGGCATTCGATTGTTAAATTAGAATATTACTGGTTAATCTTTAATTTACTAAATGTTGCCTTTGGTCTCTTGGGATCATCAAGCCTTATCTGTATGGCTTTAAAGCAGAATATCTTTTAAGTCTGAGCTAGGATACGTGAGACGGTTGTAAATTATATTACCTCTCAATGAAACCGAGTCTGCTACTTTTCGTTCTTGTTTGTGCTTGTTGCTTCCAAGGAATCCCGTTTTCAGTATTTGTTTACATTCGTGTTCGTATTATTTTAATGCAACGCTTTGAAATCATATAATAGTTACTGACCAAAGCTTGGAAGTAAAGATTGTTCCTTGCTTTTATTTGAAACGAACACATGTAAGATCTACCTTAATGACATGTTATAGGATGTATATGGAGACCAGTGGTCAGACGTTATACGTGATATGTTAATGGCAAGTACTATAACTGAACAAAAAAAGAAACTTCCGCATTTTAAGCTGTGATTTGCATAGGGTTGACTTTGTTACACTGTGTACACCAATTCAGATATAATTTCATCATTTTATACTTATCACTCAATCATTCTGATCGATATTAATAATCGTCAAAAACCAGAGTTAGTGTGTTGCTGCTAAAACATGTTTTATTCAAATTGCGAAATCACTATATTTGTATTATAAAGGGAGGTAATCTGAAAATATTCATTCATGAAAGCTGTATGGCGAAAAGTGAGTAAACAGGTCAGCTTACTTTCTCCGTCTTTTTGGTGCTTGCGTTATCTTCTGTTTATTTCAATAAAACAAAACGGTGTTAAATCAAACTTTAAACCACAAGACCTGGAAATGCTGTTTAAACCAAAACAAGGGGAATAAATGTGCGTACAAGTTTGATTCAAGAAAAATTGTTTTCATGACAGTGCTTGCCTTTTAACAAAGGTATTAACATATAAGACCAAACAAAATATATTTTCATTGTGTCTACATGTATGGGTAAAGTTGCGGACGTTTCTTTTTATGCTGAGTATTTAATAGTGTATGGTGTGACATTATATATACAGAATGTTTGCTTATTTAGATATTATAAGGAAATATACTACATATCTTTATGTTCGTTATTGTGAGCGTACATGTCCGTATATTTGGCATTTGATAATTCAGTTTGACAAGGTGTCCATTTTAAAGAGGCTGGATTGGATCTGGATGGCCCTTCATGACCAAGTATGTTTCGCTCTGTGTGATCAATAATTTGCAGTTTCAGCGTACTCTGAGTACAGTGGTAAAACCAGAATTATTCTCAAGTTGCTAAGCTAATTAAGTATGTTTTCATAAATTGACGCTATATGAAATTAATCATCTTGATTATCTAATAGTTAAAAACAAGAAAACTATTGTTTTAGTTAAAATCTAATATTTTGAAACAATGAAACAATTATTTTTATTTTTTTATCACAGTACATTTTGCTATCAATTATATTTATTTTTCAACAAATATACGTTGATCAAATAAAGTCTTCCCAACTACTAAATAATGCTGGTGGCCGTAATTGGCTTGACCTAATTGTATGAGAACCATCCTTTTTAAAATTGCAAACTCTTGAAGACATCTCATTTGCATAAAAAACCAACATTCGAACGTTCATTAGCAATGTTTCTGAGTCTGCAATACAATACTTGTAGATAAGGAGTGCTAACTAGCAGTACGCACATATCTGATTATATAAACTATTTATCATAGAGGTACAATACCAGCGCAATTAGCTAATTAGCATCATCTGAATCCTTTATTTATTAATTTTAAGTTATGGAGCTGAAATATGGGGATTTCATAAAGCTCCTGGTATTGAAAGAATATATTTAAAATTTCTTAAACAAATTCTAAACGTCAGAACGCAAACTCCAAATGCTTCAGACTATGGAGAATTGGGTAAGGTTCCTCTAGATATTGTACGTACGTAAAGAATTCTTAAATTTTGGTTCAAAATTATTAAGTCACAAGGCTATTTAATCAACGAAGTTGTTAAAGACCAAGTCAATAATAATGTTCGTGGGTCCTGGGTCTTAGAAGTACAGCGTTTGTTAAACGATTTAGGTTTTAACTATTTATGTAATAATGCTAATATAACTAATCTTCAATAATCTTCAATTATCGAAAGTTATAGAGCGACTAAATGACCAGTATTACCAGCAATGGTATTCGACATTAGCTACATCACCAAAACTAAAAACCTACAAGAAAATTAAAAATAATATTGGAGTTGGAAAGTACTTGAACTGTGTTGCAAACGAAAGGCATCGTATTTCTTTGACAAGACTAAGGTGTTCTGCCCATAAATTAGCTGTAGAAGAAGGTAGATTTAAAAATGTAGAGAGGTCTGAACGTAAATGTGTATTCTGTCAAATGAATGTAATCGAAGATGAATATCATTTTGTTTTAGTTTGTCCATGTTTTCGCGATATTAGAATTAAGTGTCTTCCTAAATACTATTGACACTGACCAAATTTACAAAAATTTAAATTGTTACTTACTTCTAGCCAGTCTAGTGTATTAAGTAAATTGGCAAACTATGTCTATTTAGCGAATTTGAGTCGTGAGAGTATAATAGATAATTAACGTGAATTATCGAGATTGACGTAATATTTATTATAATTGTAAACCATTATTCAAGTGTCTGTCTGAAACACATAGTTTTTGCCTACTGGCCTTAGACTTATTTTCTGAAGAATTGCTATTGTGTGAAACCGCTAGTGTGAGGACTGATAGCACGAGTTGTAAACAAGCTTGACCGAAATGTATCCACTGTACAAACACATTATATGTATAGTTTTTTTTTCTTTCTCTCTTTCTTTTTCTGATGATTTTCCCCTCTGTATTAGTTATGCTATATACTATTCAAAATTGTTTGTTTAAAATAGTAGGTGTAAGTTTACTCCATGATAGTAGTATACATGCTCTTCTCAATGTAATGTAACCGCCTCATTGTAACAGGCGATGAACATTGTATGATGTTGATGCTGAATAAAAGAATTGATTGAAATGATTGATTAATATCACCCGGAGAGTCATACAGACATTAAATATAATTACATACAGACATTACATAGCAACAAATGAACAAAGAGAAAAAGAAACAAGCGATAATTAGCACATAAAGGATATGTACAATGTTCCTGAAAGAAGCATATATATATATGTCACAATAATGAAACAAACACAAAACATAAATGTAACTAGATTATATTTAATATTCGAGTATTTGGTTTATTTGTACAGGAACTACATTATAGTATAACATAAATAGTTAAACTTTAAAATGCGATAGCTTAGTAATATTTAATTTCAAAATGTTTTTAGAAATGACGAAGTGAACTAAAGTGGTCAAAATATAGTTTTAAAATTAACTGTCTAAATACGCTTTTTTGCAAATGACCTGTGTCAACGATTCTGAAATGTAAATCAGATGGCCTTTTTAATGCTTAGGATGATATAAATACTGACGATACATTTCTGCCTTCTTCTGGATTGCAGGTTGTGACATTAGACCTTGACAATGCCATTCGGCGTTTGTTTGGTTTTCTCACATTTTTTAAATCTCATGGTCTTACCACGTGTAAACAGCGGACGTCTTTTATTAAGCAGTGTTTATGTTTTGATTGGGGATATCGTTCATTCAATCGTGAATTACAAAACAGCCAATACAGCATAATACGAAGCATTTAAACATTTTAGGACACAAAGATATACACATCTTTTCGTACTGTGCGTTTCGTAGAATCTTTGGAAACGTTCAGACCTAATTATACCGTAATAAATGACATTTCATCTGATAAAGTCGTGAAATGTTATCTCGAAAAATTCTGTTGGTTACTACTATCCTGTTTAAAGGGAGTGCATCCTTATTATTGAGAGTTCTAAAAACCTCGGTAAATGGTGAAAGGATTTTCAAAATCCGATGATAAATAATAAAGATATGACCATTTGAAGGTTGTTCTAAAACGGATATGGGACTCGACATCTATTTTGAGAACTATGACGTCATAGTTCCATATTAGCAAATATGGAATATTGACAAATATTATATAAAGAAAAAAAAATCACTGTAAATTAAAAAGAGTTATTAATAACCAGTGTTTTTGGGATACGGCAAATATTTCCGAGGGAGATATTTTCAGTATCTCAAAAACACTGGTTATTAAACTTTATATTACATAATTTAAAATGATATTTTATTAATATTTCTAATGATTCACGGCTTTTTACACCAGTTTGCACGAGAACGCCAAGACGACGTTACGTCGACGTTACGTCATAAAAACAAAACAAATGGAACGGCATTCTTCGTTAATTTCCGTAATCGTTATTCCCTAGTGGCGGAATCTGACGACAACGTCCGTAAAACAATCGGAACGTCATTTGGCGTTCCCGCCACTGGCGGAAAAGGCCGAGCAATGTTCCGTACTGGGAAATATCTCCCACTGGGAGATCCCACTGGGAGATATTTCCCAGTAGAGCAAACGAGTAGATATAGCTTTTCTATTCCCAGTAATTCCTATACAATTCACAGACAGATATATAATATTAAAAACAAATAGTAATATAAAGCATTATTCTATTTAGGTATACATATTTTTGATACAGTTGCTATCCTTTTCCCTATCAATCAATAAAATTTATGTTCATATTTAAAAATGTTGCATATATGGTCATTTAGAACTATGATGTCATAGTTCTCTAAATGGCGGCTTTCAATCCGCTCAACAAAACCTTCAAACTATCATATCTTCTTTGTTTATTATCCGATTTTGATCATTCTTCCATCCTTTTCCAAGTGTTTCAGACCTCGCAGTAATAAATATTGTTTGGCTGTGTCGCTACATTCCATTTAAGTAGATATAAAAGTCGATCAGGAAATGTTGCATTCAAGGGCCACAGTCAACCAAAAACACGCATAGAAACAACACCAATTGCCTAGTTTAATAAATGGCAAAGTATATGACATAACAAACATAATCGGATTGAAAATAGGGCTACCGCCTTGGAACGGTCAGTGCAAAAAAGGCGCAGGGGTTTAAACCAGGTTCTAGGAAGCAGCAAACTTCACGCTTACCTCGTGTTTCTACCTGTATAGTGTTGTCCATAAGATGTCCTCGTGTGTCTGCCTGTATACTTTGTCCAGTATGTGTCCCTCGTGTGTCTACCATTATAGCGATGTCCATAACATGTCGCTCGTGTGTGTGCCTGTATACCGATATAGCGATGTCCATTACGGGTTCCTCGTCTGTATACATGTGTAGCGATGACCGTTACGTGTCCCTCGTCTATCTACCTGTATACCGATGTCCATTACGTGTCCCCATGTGTCTACCTGTATAGCGCTGTCCATTACGGGTCCCTCGTGTCTACCTGTATAGCGATGTCCATTACGTATCCCTCGTGTCTACCTGTATACCGATGTCTATTACGTGTCCCTCGTCTGTCTACCTGTATAGCGATGTCCATTACGGGTCCCTTGTCTGTCTACCTGTATACCGATGTCCATTACGTGTCCCTCGTGTGTCTACCTGTATACCGATGTCCATTACGTGTCCCTCGTGTCTACCTGTATTAGGATGTCCATTACGTGTCCCTCGTCTGTCTAACTGTATATCGATGTTCATTACGTGTCCCTCGTGTGTCTGCCTATATACCGATGTCCATTAATTGTCTCTTGTCTGTCTACCTGTATAGCGATGTCCATTACGTGTCCCTCGTGTGTCTACCTGTTTAGCGTTTTTCATTATGTCCCCCCGTGTGTATGCCTGTATATCGTTGTCCATTACGTGTCCTCCGTGTGTCTACCTGTATACCGATATCCATTAAGTGTCCCTCGTCTGTCTACCTGTGTTGCGATGTCCATTACGTGTCCCTCGTCTTTCTACCTCTATAGCGATGTCCATTACGTGTCCCTCGTCTGTCTACCTGTATATCGATGTCCATTACGTGTCCCTCGTGTGTCTGCCTATATACCGATGTCCATTACGTGTCCCTTGTCTGTCTACCTGTATAGCGATGTCCATCACGTGTCCCTCGTGTGTCTACATGTATACCGATGTCCATCACGTGTCCCTCGTGTCTACCTATATAGCGATGTCCATTACGTATCCCTCGTGTCTACCTGTATACCGATGTCTATTACGTGTCCCTCGTCTGTCTACCTGTATAGCGATGTCCATTACGGGTCCCTTGTCTGTCTACCTGTATACCGATGTCCATTACGTGTCCCTCGTGTGTCTGCCTATATATCGATGTCCATTACGTGTCCCTTGTCTGTCTACCTGTATAGCGATGTCCATTACGTGTCCCTCGTGTGTCTACATGTATACCGATGTCCATTACGTGTCCCTCGTGTCTACCTGTATAGCGATATCCATTACGTGTCCCTCGTCTGTCTACCTGTATATCGATGTCCATTACGTGACCCTCGTGTGTCTGCCTATATACCGATGTCCATTACGTGTTCCTTGTCTGTCTACCTGTATGGCGATGTCCATTACGTGTCCCTCGTGTGTCTACCTGTTTAGAGTTTTTTATTATGACCCCTTGTGTGTATGCCTGTATATCGTTGTCCATTACGTGTCTTCCGTGTGTCTACCTGTATATCGATGTCCATTACGTGTCCCTCGTCTGTCTACCTGTGTAGCGATGTCCATTCCGTGTCCCTCGTCTTTCTACCTCTATAGCGATATCATTTATGTGTCCCTCGTGTCTCTACCAGCATAGCGTTGTCCATTACGTGTCCTTCGTGTGTCTACATGTATACCGATGTCCATTACGTGTCCCTCGTGTGTCTACCTGTTTAGCGTTTTTCATTATGTCCCCTCGTGTGTATGCCTGTATATCGTTGTCCAATACGTGTCCTCCGTGTGTCTACCTGTATAGTGATGTCCATCACGTGTCCCTCGTGTGTCTTCCTCTATAGCGTTGTTCATTGCGTGTTCCTCGAGTGTCTACCTGTATATCGTTGTCCATTACGTGTCCCTCGTGTGTGTTCCTGTATACCGATATCCATTACGTGTCCCTCGTGTGTCTACCTCTATAGCGATATCCATTACGTATCCCTCGTGTGTCTACCTGTATAGCGTTGTCCATTATGTGTCCCTCGTGTGTCTACCTATATTACGTTGTCCGTTACGTATCCCTCGTGTGTCTACTTTATAGCGTTTTTCAATAAGTGTCCCTCGTGTGTCTACCTGTATAGCGTTGTCCATTATGTGTCCCTCGTGTGTCTACCTGTATACCGATATCCGTTACATGTCCCTCGTGTGTCTACTTGTATAGCGTTTTTCATTAAGTGTCCCTCGTGTGTTTACCTGTATATCGATGTATATTACGTGTCCATCGTGTGTCTACCTGTATAGCGTTTTTCATTATGTCCCCTCGTGTGTATGCCTGTATATCGTTGTCCATTACGTGTCCTCCGTGTGTCTACCTGTATAGTGATGTCCATCACGTGTCCCTCGTGAGTCTACATCTATAGCGTTTTTTATTGCGTGTCCCTCGAGTGTCTACCTGTATATCGTTGTCCATTACGTTTCCCTCGTGTGTGTTCCTGTATACCGATGTCCATTACGTGTCCCTCGTGTGTGTTTCTGTATACCGATGTCCATTTCGTGTCCCTCGTGTGTCTACCTCTATAGCAATATCCATTACGTATTCCTCGTGTGTCTACCTGTATAGCGTTGTCCATTATGTGTCCCTCGTGTGTCTATCTATATTGCGTTGTCCGTTACGTATCCCTCGTGTGTCTACCTGTATACCGATATCCGTTACGTGTCCCTCGTGAGTCTACTTGTATGGCGTTTTTCATTAAGTGTCCCTCGTGTGTCTACCTGTATATCGATGTATATTACGTGTCCATCGTGTGTCTACCTGTATAGCGATGTCCATTACGTGTCCCTCGTGTTTCTACCTGTATAGCGATGTCCATTACGTGTTCCTCGAGTTTCTACCCGTATAGCGATATCTATTACGTTTCCCTCGTATGTCTACCTGTATACCGATGTCCATTACGTGTCCCACGTGTGTCTACCTGTATATCGATATCCATTACGTGTCCCTCGCATGTCTACCTGTATAGTGTTGTCCATTACGTGTCCATCGTGTGTCTATCTATATAGCGATATCAATTACGTGTCCCTCGCATGTCTACTTGTATAGTGTTGTCCATTACGGGTCCCTCGCATGTCTACCTGTATAGCGTTGTCCATTACGTGTCCCTCGTGTTTCTACCTGTATAGCGATGTCCATTACGTGTCCCTCGCATGTCTACCTGTATAGTGTTGTCCATTACGTGTCCCTCGTGTGTCTACTTGTATAGCGATATCCATTACGTGTCCCTCGCATGTCTACCTGTATAGCGTTGTCCATTACGTGTCCCTCGTGTGTCTACCTGTATAGAGATATCAATTACGTGTCCCTCGCATGTCTACCTGTATAGCGTTGTCCATTACGTGTCCCTCGTGTGTCTACCTGTATAGAGATATCAATTACGTGTCCCTCGCATGTCTACCTGTATAGTGTTGTCCATTACGTGTCCCTCGTGTGTCTACTTGTATAGCGATATCCATTACGTGTCCCTCGCATGTCTACCTGTATAGTGTTGTCCATTACGTGTCCCTCGTGTGTCTACTTGTATAGCGATATCCATTACGTGTCCCTCGCATGTGAACCTGTATAGCGTTGTCCATTACGTGTCCCACGTGTGTCTACCCGTATAGCGATATCTATTACGTTTCCCTCGTGTGTCTACCTGTATACCGATGTCCATTACGTGTCCCACGTGTGTCTACCTGTATAGCGATATCAATTACGTGTCCCTCGCATGTCTACTTGTATAGCGTTGTCCATTACGTGTCCCACGTGTGTCTACCTGTATAGCGATATCTCCATGATTAAATGTGATAAAAACTACATGTTGTAATCAACTACACATATTTCTGCTATTTTTTTGTACCAGTTAAGATATATACTGAGTCAAGAAATAAAATGTACAGTCACATTTGCATAATCAACGTCATATATGAATATTACTTTGTCCATTACGTGTTCCTCGAGTTTCTACCCGTATAGCGATATATATTACGTGTCCCACGTGTGTCTACTTGTATAGCGTTGTCCATAACGTGTCGCTCGTGTGTCTACCTGTATAGCGTTGTCCTTTACGTGTCCCTCGTGTGTCTACTTGTATAGTGTTTTTTATTGTGTCCCTCGTGTGTCTACCTGTATATCGATGTCTATTACGTGTCCATCTTGTGTCTACCTGTATAGCGATGTCCATTACGTGTCCATCGTGTGTCTACCTGTATAGCGATGTCCATTACCTGTCTCTCGTGTGTCTGCATGTATAGCGATACCCATTACATGTCCCTCGTGTGTCTACCTGTATAGAGATGTCAGTACCCCTGTTGTGATCCATTTTATGTTTGTGATGTCACATACTTTGCTATTTTCCATTTAAAATGTTGTTTGCTTTGAATGTGTGTATTTAGTTGACTGTTTTCTGCGAATGTTATTTTTCCGGTTCGACTTTTATACTTACATTTATTGTACTTTGCTAAATAAAATACCCTGTATAATTAAAACTGATATTGTTTTTTGTTTAATGATAAAATCATAATAACTTAAAAGACACTTATGAAAATGGGTAGCCATTAGAACACTTTCATCCAATCAGAAATTACGTCTCTATATTTTATTCAATCAATCAGCAGTCACGTGCCAATGGTTGTGTCTGTCATGTTCCCGCCAAATCAAAACCAAACTGTTACGTATATGTTACAGAATATTACGAAACCATGCATGTACCCGAACACCGTGCATGGTGTTTATTATAATGTGCATGATAACGTCGGGAAATTTCAAAGTCAAAGTACATAGGACTGACTGTTTTAATAACTACATTTGCTCAATCAACCACATAGTTCATGTGGAAAATAATATTTTTTTATGTGACGTCATGTGCGTTGTAAAATGCTGACACGTTCTATTCAGTGAGAGGTAAATGTAGATATAAAAATCGATCAGGAAAAGTAGCATTAAGGACGACAGTCAACCACAAATACGCAAAGAAACAAAGAACACTTATATATAAAGATGAATAAAAGGCATGATAAAACATCACAAACACTCAAGTGTTGACAATAGCGCTACCGCCTTGGAACGGTCGTGGGGTGGGGGGGGAGGGGGGGGGGGAGGGGGGTAAACCGGGTTCTAGGGTGTAAGTTGTAATAAGCATGTCTGAAAAGCTTCGTAATCCACTCACCACAATGCGGAATGTTAGTATGTAATTGTTTTCCACACTACTCGTACCACAATGTAACTTTTGCTCGATCCATACCAAAGCAATGTAACTTGATTATAATCTCTTTCATACAATCTTTATTAAACTTGTTAAAAAGTTTATCAAAAGAGTTATGATCGTATCATTTTGCAACGCATTGCATATTTAGTGGTTTACCCATTTACCGTTCGCAACTTTGCTTTCGTCTTTGATTGTGCGATGACTGGACAGGATGACGTCTAACTATACCCTCATTGGACGATGTTTGTCTTACATCTTGTCTTGTCATACCCTTAACGGGTTGTTCTCTTGTTGCTCCTCTGCTTCTGCCAAGTCATTGAGTACTTGTTTTTGTCGCCTTCTAGGCTTTTGTTATTTTAATATATTATATATATTTAGTTATATTGCCCAATAATGCTGCATTGTTTGTTAGAGAATATAACCCAACGGGGATATCTTTATTTAAATTGTCCCGTTTTATTGGGATTAAACAGGGTAAGAGTGAGGTTAGTCTCGGCCAGCTAGATCGTATCATGCATATGTCTTACTTGCAGATACCTGGTTCTGGATCCGTGTAGCATAGGCGTAACGAAGAAATCAGAAGCGGGCCGGGTGACCGAGGCTAGAGTGAGGTGTAGTGCACTCTAGAACATGGTTTAAACCCCTAGAGGCCTTTTTTGCCACTGACCGTTCAAAGGCATTATCCCTATTGTCAATCATTTTATGTTTATGATGCAATATCTTGCCTTTCATTAATTAATAAATTATGTTTTGTTGTTCTTTGTTTCTGTGCTTGTTTGTGGGCGAAAGCTGCATTTCATTTTTTACTTTTATTTCCATTTTAAATACGCTTCACTTGGCTTCAATTCCTTTTTTTACGTGCGTGTGTATATATATATATATATCAGGTCAATATTCCGACTACGTCACCCAGGTTGGGAGTCACGTTGCAATAATAATAGTTATGTGTGCACACTCACAACGGTTAACGTCCACACAGCGGTTACCATGTACAGCACTTACGGTTACCATGCTCAAACAACGATAACCATGCACTCATAACGGTTGCCATGTCTTTTTCTAAACACAACAACGGTTACTATGTCTATTTCAAAACAAAAAGAACGGTAAGCATGTCTGTATTAAAACACAACAACGGTAAAAACACAACAACGGTTACTATGTCTGTATCAAAGTACAAACAATGGTTATCATGGCTGTATCAAAACACAAAGAACGGTTACTATGCCTGTACCAAAATATGTATTTTTCAAAACAAATAAACTGTTACAACAGGTACTATGGTTGTATCAGGGCACAAACAAAAGTTACCATGTATGTATCAAAACACAAACACTGGTTACCATGGTTGTTGTATCAAATTAAAATAAGAACACTTGTTTAAATTGATATAACACTACATGAATATGAAAATAAAAATGGAAACATATATGAAACAGAGAATTAATACATATATTATAAAATACAATGTTTTTTAACTAGAAATTGAGTATTACTAGTACTATTGTTTATTTTTATTGTTTTGTATTGCCATGTTTAAATTCAACTGGTTTCTTGAATTAAATCAAAAGATCGTGGGCTCGATCAGGACCCTATATCTCATGACCATATGTGTTGTGGTCAAGACATTTCATCTGCATTTGCTTAGTACTGGTTCTACCCAGGAAGACTATGAGAGTGATTAAAATAGGTTTAGAGAGCTTTCGACAAAATCGATGTAACATAAACATGTTTAAACTAAATTAACTATATAAGAGTTAAGTCAATCAAGTATGGAATCTGCCTATTGGGTATGATTTATTTAGATAGTAAGCTTCTTTAATTTTCAAACAGCAAGAGTCCAGTAAATGTTGTAAACTTGTAATCCGGTGATCCCCGGACACTGGCGTTTTCTTCAAAATACTGACTAACCCAAACCGACTGCGTTGCATTGACCTGCGCAATGACCATGTTACCGCTCATAGCATCGTTACCAAAACCTGGTGCTGAAGCAATAGTCCACTGTATTAAGTCCGTCGATCACAATTTTGAGCACGGCGGCGGCGTTATTCGCATCCATATTTACAGCGAAAAGATACACACCGCTTATCTTGCAATCGAATATTCCGTTAACCGTATTGTACATTTCCCCTTCATTGTAAATCTCTCGGTTGAATATTAGTGTCTGTCCAACCTCCAGTGGTTCGGTGTGGTCTATGTAAACAGTAAAAGCCACGTTGTCCGTTTGTCGTACACCTCCTGGAATATTAAAAGTTGACAATACATTTCAGAGTATCATGTTTCCATACGTATCATTGATAAGAAGGCTACATTGGTATTGGGTTGTCTCTTCCTCTATTCGACTGACGAACCATAGTTGTTAAATAGTGAGAGTTCTGAAAAACATGGAAAAAGGTCCAAATTTGAGGATAAACAAGCAAAATATGACCATTTAAAGGTTATTCAAAATTAGACATGGAAGCCACCATTTTGAGAACTATGACGTCATAATTCTAAATTACCATATATTGCATGTGTAAAGCTGCAAATGGCTGCAAAATCATTAACTGATCATATAATACATTATTGCATTTTACTTCTGCTGAATACAATGGCTGTGATATGTACCCCCTTTGAATAAGAAAATTATCCGATTTAAATCATTCTTTCACCAGTTCACATTTTTTTCAGAACTCTCAATTATAAAAAATGTTTGACTGTATGCCTACATTCACTATAAGTCTGTACATTGGCATTGACAGTGTTTTGTAACATTTCTATGGGTGAGGATTTCTCATTCAAAGACTATTAATAATCGAGCATAATATTAACTAAATAACTAACGGTTGTAACAAAGCATCACAATATTAATGTTGCGAGTCTAACAAATGTAACGTTAATATTATATAAGAGAAGCATGCGAGGCAACATTACGGTGTGAACTACTTACGTGTTCCATATTAAGAAACATATCGTTAACAGCTAGTCGACCCTCCATGCGGTTACATAGAGTTTAATAACGAGTGTTTTTGAGATACGGGAAATCTCTCCCGAGGTAGAGAAATGGCCCCGATATAAGAACGAGTGCGGATTACATAATTTAAAATGATATTTTATTAATAGATTCACGCCTTTTTACACCAGTTTGCACGAGAACGCCAAGACGACGTTACGTCATACAAACAAAACAAGTAGAACCGGAACTCTTCGTTAATTTCCGTAATCGTTATTCCCTAGTGGCGGAATCTGACGACGACGTCCGTAAAACAATCGGAACCACTCGGAACTGCCTGGTCGGATTCCGTCACTCGGGATTCCGACTCGGAGAGTACTCGACGCCATTTTGAACTATTTTCAAGAAACGACAACTCTGCAGTAGCGACCTCTTCAATTATAAGATAAACAAAATGGCGACTGCTGGCAAGTTCCGAAAATGCGGTACATAATTATTTGTTTTATCAGGGAGTATTCATACAGATTCCTGATATAATAATGTATTCATACTAAGGTAAACACTATGGTGATTCCCGTTAAACGTGGGCGCTTCTTAATGTATAAGATTTTCTTCATCTAAAACTAAATAAAGTGCGAGCACATGCCATGCCCATGGCCCATGGGCAATATGATCATGGTATCAATGATCAGATCATACGCCCCACCAATATATACAGGGCAGGGTAGAGCAGGTGTGTCATTACCTTTATAAGTAAGCTGCACCCAGAGCAGAATAGCCGGGTATTTTTATTGATACTTGTATAAAATACTAGTAAAAGTATTCATAGTAGCAAGGTAGACCAGTCAAAGTCGCAGGGAGAAATCCCCTCCTCTCGCCTCTTAATGACACCCCTGGTAGAGTTGTCATTTGAGGAGTGGAGACTTGCTTTAGTGGCACAGGGATATGGGAAAAAGAAACGCGCAATAAAGGGAACACTGCCTGGAACAACAAGGAACACCACCAGGAACACCCCCACCCGTAATTAATGGAACCCAGATAGTTAACTTAGAATATGTCTGTGAAAATTCCTTAAACAGGTCTTAACGTTATATTGATATATTTAAATACATAGATTTAAAACTGAAAATAAATAGTAGAAGTTATTTATACATGTGGATTAACCTAGAAAGTGACAGTGAAGTTATTAATAATATGTGTGGATTAACACTGAAAGTCAGTGATGGTGAAATCATTTGTACAGACGGAATTTATTACGCTGAACATGCTGAAAGAGACAGTGACATGGTTTATCACTGCGACTTAATGCTAAAAGGGATGTTGAATTTGTTTATTTAGTGGGATTTACACAAAAAGAGACAGTGAAATTATTTATAAGTATGGATTTATCCGGAAATTGACAGTGAAGATTCTAAACATGGGATTTTCGCTGAAAGCGACAGTGACGTTGTTATGTGGATTTACACTGAAGGATCAGCAACGTCATTTTTATATGTGGATTTTTTTATATATTTTAGGAACATAATTAACCCATATCGTCGCAAGCGTGTTTTTTTTAAAATTGAGAAAAAATGCAGTAAAACATTCATTTCATAATTCTATCTTTGATACTGTTTACAGTAACTAATGTCAACCCATGCATTTAAAAGCGTTCTTATATTTTTCTTTTTCATTTTTTTCTTTCTATTGACTATTTTTTCTAAAATTGATAAGTGAAGTTACTATATATGCAAATTTATCCTGAAATTAACGGAAAAGTCCCTGAATTCACCTGAAATTAACACTGAAGTTACTATATATGCACATTTTTACCCTGAAATTAACACTGAAGTTACAATATATATATGCGGCGAATTTACCCTGGAAATATTAAACAGTGAAGTTAATCAAGTTATTATATGCAAATTCAACCTGAAATTAACAGTGAGGTTACTATATGTGGATTTACAATGGAAGAGACGGTGATATCATTTATATGTTGATTTACGCTGAAAGAAACGGTGACGTCATTTATATACATGAATTTACGCTGAAAGAGATGGTGACGTCATTTATATACGTGGATTTACGCTGAAAGAGACCGTGACATCATTTATTATATACGTGGATTTACGCTGAAAGAGACCGTGATGATTTATATATACTATATGCACCAAATTAATTCTGTTTAAATTGTTCAAAACAAATGAACGGGACAGTCACTAATTTTTTTTAATGCTGCCTACAGATATATTGTATGATACGTATTAAAGTGTTTCCTACCTGTCTGTTGCCAGCTCCCCCGGGATCTTGTCAGGATATGAGTTAAACTACTATTTATCAGTCCTGTCGTAAGTCAGCGTCTCGTCAGTCTCGCTTTCTACTCACAGAGCGCGCTCACATCTCTCTGCGGGCGGTCACGTGGTGTCATTAGGCGGGAATCAGCTGGTTCCCCACAAGTCCAGGAACCCGACCGCAAGGTCACATAGGCCCCCCATCGACAGTCACTACAGTATCTAGTAGATGGTTGCAAGCCCTTGTTAAAGCAGAGGAAATTATTTTAGTATTTATAGCAACAGGTTACACCACAGGAACTGGTCACTTTTAATTTTTGCCTTCTATTATTATAATTGTCTATAAAGGACTTTAATGGGAAATTTTGGAAAATGCTGGTGTTCTTTTTCAGAGGTCAAGCAGACGTTCGAAACAATCTCAGTTACATGCACACTATATACTAACATGTGCAGAAATAAATTTCCTATCCAACAATACCTTTCTTCCTACGATCCCTTGTAAATTCGCTGAGATATCCGAGTTCAAAGTCACCAAAGTGCAATTTCAGGCTGCTCGTCGTTTGTTTATGTCCCCTATGTAAACAAATGAAATTTACCGAAAATCAGGTGTCCGTTAATTCCGTCAATTTCGGCGCAGTATTCCAGCTTCAAATCACAACCAATTCACTAAAGTAAAGCATCGATACGTAAATAAATCCATATTTTATCAGTTTGCATAGTCCGTATCACGAGAAAGTCACACAACAACGAGTATTTCGCCACTTGTTATCGGCACTAGCAGACTTTACAAATGAAACCGCCATTTTCAAATGAATTACGGGGCCGAATGACGTCATAATGCGAACCTAACAGCTATGGTAAAAAAAAAAAAACTTTTTAAAATTATTCTTGAATATATTATTAAATACGCTTGTGCTTATCCATAACACTATTATTGATTATAATAGTGTTATGGATAAGCACAAACGTATTTAATAATATATTCAAGAATAATATTAAAAAGTAAAAATACTTACCATAGCTGTTAGATTCGCATTATGACGTCATTCGGCCCCGTAATTCATTTGAAAATGGCGGGTTTCATTTGAAAAGTCTGCTAGTGCCGATAACAAGTGGCGAAATACTCGTTGTTGTGTGACTTTCTCGTGATACGGACTATGCAAACTGATAAAATATGGATTTATTTACGTATCGATGCTTTACTTTAGTGAATTGGTTGTGATTTGAAGCTGGAATACTGCGCCGAAATTGACGGAATTAACGGACACCTGATTTTCGGTAAATTTCATTTGTTTACATAGGGGACATAAACAAACGACGAGCAGCCTGAAATTGCACTTTGGTGACTTTGAACTCGGATATCTCAGCGAATTTACAAGGGATCGTAGGAAGAAAGGTATTGTTGGATAGGAAATTTATTTCTGCACATGTTAGTATATAGTGTGCATGTAACTGAGATTGTTTCGAACGTCTGCTTGACCTCTGAAAAAGAACACCAGCATTTTCCAAAATTTCCCATTAAAGTCCTTTATAGACAATTATAATAATAGAAGGCAAAAATTAAAAGTGACCAGTTCCTGTGGGTTACACATTTTATATATAAACGATACCTAGACTGGGCCCAAAAAAAATTAAGAAAGGTTACATCTGAATCGGGAAGCAGTGCCCTAAATGTTTAATGTGCTGAGAAGGTTGATTCCGATTTACTGCATCCGTGGCTTGGATGGTTTGAAACCTCGACTCTCTCACTGCGAGTTGAAATAAATAAGAAAGCGTGTCCTTTCAGATGGGCAGAAGGTATACACTACTATTTCTACCCAAGTAAAATTGGTGTGCCCCCACCATGGATGATATCTATCATCATATATGGCCTAACGTGTGCTAAAAATGACGTAAATCATTCAAACAACCAGCCAAACGATTTACTGAACCACCAGGTTCATGTTGATGACCGTCATCTTACGGATGTTGCCAGCTATCCATCAGATGACTCCCATCAGCCAACTCACATCTAAATCATTTCATGCTTAATAAATGTTATATTAATTGCATATATAAAATTATGTATTTATTAGGCACATATTTATATTTGCTTTTAATATATTATAAGCACAACAAATAGGCGTCAGGGTTGTCATTAGTAGCCAGTTGCCGATCAAAATTATCGGTTAAAATGGTGTTATCGTCAGTTAGTATTGCCTTAACTTTTATTTGCAATATGTGACACTGACTTCTTTGATCCCTCGTCAAATTGTTTGGAATTCAAAATGAATCCCTGTTGCCAGGGCTAAATCTAGTTTAACAACTTTGCTGTGAAATTAGAAATTTCAGTTTAATTTTTTAGTTCATTTGCTCTTAGTACAAACATGTACCACTTCTATGGTGTAATCGGTAAACACGTCTATCCTTTTAGGGTAGAAGACCCAGGTTCAAATCCTGGTGGGAGTAAAAATTTGTTTGGAAAAAGAGCTGGATTAAGCATTTTTTTAAGTATGTCTAAATTTTGAATTTAATTCAATATCAAATTCAATTTAAACAATCGAATATCATAAGTTACCGCATGTCTGGAAAACGACCACGAGGGAAAGAAGCTATTACAAGACAATGGCCCATTTAGCAATAAAATCTTTCATGAGGCCCTCTTTTCTTCTTTGAAAGCCGTTTCCCTCTTTTGGTTTTGCAATAATGAGCCTCTTATAAAATATTTTACCTAATATTGTAATGCATTGAATGCTCTTAGAAGACAGTGGTCCAGTTAGTAAAATTATCTTCCCTGAGGCCCTCTTTTCAATTCATCATCTTAAGACCCTATTATAATTACCCTTTGGTCTTAAAATGAAAAACAATGTTATTTTGCTACAATAATAGGTCTTTTTTAAATATGTTTACTACAATATATCTACAAAAATCTTCCCTGAGGCCCTCTTTTGTCCATATTCTTCTCTTTTTGCTATGACCTTTGCCCTTTAAATCTTGGTAGCCAAACAGGGACTAACGAGTGGTCGTTTTAAGCGCAGGATGATACCTAACATGTGATGTCGACCAGTTTTCAAGATGTTTACACATCCATAAGCTCTTTTAACTACATTCTTTTCTTTCACGACTGTTATTATATTTATTATCTCATTTTAACTGGGTGTGTCTTTAATGAAATGTTGAAAAATACTGAATAGCTCCGTCGTTTCACTGGGCGCTTCAGAGAGCTGAGATCAATGCCAGAATGGAAGTTTATAACAATTATGTAAATATATATCCCATTTTTATAGATATCATACAAGAGCTTTTTTCACGTTTAATCTTCATTATTGTGATCTTTATTTTTTCATATTGACTACTGTTCGCATTTAGGCAAAATAAAAAAAAAGTTAAAAAAAAAAAAAAGAAAAAAATGTGAAATACGGTATACAAAATGCAAAGTCTTATTATGAAGGACTAGTGCTAGGTTATGGGGAAAAAAACAATAATAAATGTATGAATTGAATTGAAACGAATGTTGTTTAACGGCTCATCAACACAGTATAGGTTATTTAGAGCTGCCCTAGAGAGAGGGTAAGGATACATAGGAATCCGAGAACCGTGCCCTACTCTTATTATCAAATAGATTCCTATGGTTCTTAACGTGCTCGTGGGTGGGACGGGGGGGCGTCCGTGGCCGAGTGGTAAGAGTCTCTGACTTGCAATCACTTGCCCCTCACCGCTGTAGGTTCGATCCCTCAGGGGCCTAGGAATCTTTATGTGAGGAAGCTATCCAGCTGCTTGCGGAACGTCGGTGGTTCTACCCAGGTGCCCGCCCGTGCACGAAAATTGCCCGGAGGGGCACCTGGGGTCTGCCTCCACCAGTAAAAGGTGGAAAGTCGCCATATGACCTTAGCTGTTGGTGCGACTATAAAATCCAATTCAATTCAATTAACGTGCTCGGAGGATAGACCAATACACGGTACTGCCCGGTTTACGTCCCCATCCGTCGGACGAGGCTAACGGAAAGTGTCTTGGTCAAGAACACACCAACGAAACTCAGTGGCGCCACGGAGGATTCAACCCGGGGCTTCCGGTTACAAATCCGCCGCGCTACCGACTGCGCCATGCCAGCCCCTAAAGAAAATATTTTTTGCTTCAAAACCCGGTGTAAACACCCACATTGTCAATACATACAGACTTGCTTTACACAGATAATTTTAATGTTATAGTATCAAAAATAAACACTGTTTCATGCTACACTGATTTGTTCTCAATATTTTGTTTTTTGGAAAGAGAAAAAAACAATAACCCATACTGTGTAATATATCTGTATATAAATCCATTATCAAAGGACAATGTTTTAGGATAGTTTTAAAGGATTAATATATACAACTTCCAAAATTATTATTTTTTCTATAAAAAACAAGAAGGTTGATTAAGATCAAGATATAAGCAAGGGTATGTTATTTTTAATTAGTAAGCTAAGCTTTGCATGTCCCAGAATGAAAACATTAAGTTTATTTGCTACAGTTTGATACTGGAAAAATCAACAAAGTAAATTGTCTCTATAATAGCAAGGTATTGACTCCACATGGTTTCAAACGTATTCATTTTTAAGTTTTTATATGCGATTAGTTTATCAACTTTGTACAAAGATATTATATACGTTTTAAAAAGGTTAAGCTGTGGAATTTGACGTTGCATCTTGTTCGATAAATGTAAAGTTTTGGTTGCATGATGATTTTGCTCAAAACAGTATTAAATTTACTATTTCCAAATAAAAATATCTGTTTCTGTTAAAGTTACGAATGCTGTATTGCATTTTTCTGTAAGATAAGTTTGAAGTTTTGACCAGAATTCTTTTACTGTTCCACAGTTCCAAAACAGATGTTGGATAGTTTCAGGTGTATTTTTGCAAAAGCTGCACATATCGTTATTAATAATATTCATTTTAGATGAAAGGTAATTTGTTCCAAATATCCTATGGTTGATTCTAAAATGAACTAAGGTAACTTAGGATATTTTGTTGTTTTATAAGGTAAGGCATATAATCTTTCAAATTCAAAGTTTGGAACACTAACTACTTCATTTTTCCATTTACTTAATGCTTTGGGATATTCATTATTTCTAATCATGATGTCAAATATGTTTCGACATCCGTAGAATTAAGGATAGGATTAGTGGACGAATAGGGTTTGGCTGTTACAGGCTAGATGCACAATATTCAGGTTTGCCAAATAATTCCTGACAGCAGTTATAATATCTTCATATTCAAGAAAATTGGACTGTATATTATAGTGTTCATTCAATTCTATGTATGAATAAAGATTTCCATTTTTGTTTAAAATGTCATTGATAAAAGTTATTCCTCCTGTAAACCATCTTTTGTAAAACACACTAGAGCCGCCGATTGAAATTTAAACATTTTAAAAATGTTTGATGCTTCAAGAAGCCCTTATAAAATAAATATATTTGATGTAATCATTGATCACATAGTAATAGTGTTAAATAAACTATTTTCATATTGTTTATATTAAATATATGATATCTGGAATGTTTTCACTAGATGATATATGTATAAGATCTATATCTTGCAATAAACTAACCCTCATGTCAAAGGTGTACCCTAATGTCTGTGGATTGGAGAAAAAATATATACTTGCAGACCATATAAGCGTAATTTAACAATATATCAAGTACCATGGACGCCATGGACGTCAGTATGGACTTCATGAGTCATATCTTTCTTTGTTTAGAGTTTTATTAATTAATTTACTGATACAATATCAAGTTCATATATGCATGCAGCTGACATATCACTCTCGACTGACAAAACGGTAAACAATCACTCCCATAATATGATATAATTATAATTACAATGTCTCTTCCTCCTTTCCCTTCAATTCAACCGTAATATTAAAGTATATATTTGGAAAACTCAACAAATGCTTCCCAAACTGTCAGTCATTATATGGAACGAACTGTTTGGGACCGAACGAACTGTTTGGGGCCGAAACGTCTTTATTTCAACTACGGGATTTATTTTGTTAAAAAGTATAATTTATCGGTCATAGCGATAAAATATCAAGAAATTGATCAAAATCACTCACTAATCTGCAATATTTTCATCAATACAACATTATATACAAGAGCACTATTTTGCGGAGAGCTACAATCGAAAACCGAACCAAATGCTGCATTTTGATGCAAAAAACCATTGAGCGGCACCCAATACTCTCCGAGCCACTATTCCCGAGTACGGAAATTGGCGAAGAGTTCCGATTGAATCGGAACGTCATTTGGCGTTCCCGCCACTGACGGAAAATGTCGAGCAATGTTCCGTACTGGGAAATATCTCCCAGTAGAGCAAACGAGTAGATATAGCTTTTCTATTCCCAGTATTTATTATATAAATCACAATAATAAATCACAGACTAATATGTATACAAGAAATGTACCTTCTCAAAACACGGTCAACCAAAAACACGCATTAAAACAAACAACACTTACAAAGTTCAAAGCTAATAAGGCTAAGCAGTAAATATAGATATAAAAATCGAACAGGAAAAGCAGCATTCAAGGATGACAGTCAACCACAAACACACACAGAAACAAAGAACTACTTTACAGACAAATAAAAAGCCAAGTAAGACATCACACACACAAAAGGGTTGGCAATAGGACTACCGCCTTAAAACGGTCAGTGGCAAAAAAAGCCGCTGGGGTTTAAACCAGGTTCTAGGGTGCACCAAACCTCACACTTACCTTACTGTCAACCCAATAAAACGGGACAGTGTAAATAAAGAAATCCCCGCCATGAACTATTCTCTAACCAACAAGGCAGCATTATTAGGCAATATAAGTAAAACACAAAGATGCTCGTGTATATATAAATAATAAAAAAAATAGCCTAGAAACCCACAAAGAAGGTACTCATTGACTTGGCAGAAGCCAGAGCAACAAAAGAACAAACCATTGAGGGCACGAAAAGGCATGTGACATTACAAACACAAACGCGAGCGACTCTAACACATTTAATTTTTATAATATTTAAGAAAAACATACGAGACAATTTCACTCCGTGAACTACTTACGTCTTCCATGTCTTTCATAATTAGCAGCATTACGTTCATTCGCCTGTCCACCCTTCGTGCGTTTAACTCTGTCATATTCAAGGCGACGCTCTTGCTTTATGGTTACGTCTTGTAGTTTTCGAATTTGTTCGCTTTGATTTTTAATTGCAATGCATTGCTTCTGAATCAATCCGAATTGTGTTTTTATCGTTTCGTCTTGCATATGTATTGCTTTGCCTTGCTTCTTTATCACTTCATTCTGGTTGTTTAATAACTTTTCCATATTTTCTAATTTCCGTAGTATTTTTCCCTCAGACAAAGAATCCACCTCGTTTATAGTAAGGAATAGTAACAAAACGAATAAGTGTATCGCCGCCATTGCTAAGCGTATTATTACTGACAAGCTTTTATGATAATTTAAAACCGACATACAAATGGGTCAAACTATGTTACTAGTACATGTTTACTGATAAAATGAAAAGACAGTACAAAGTTTCATTTATCATTTATCAACGTATAAACACTCAGAAAACAAAGGTCAACAATAGCCACTTCATTATCTTGCAATATATATATACTGATTTTTTTTTGTTTAACACGACGTTTTAGGGACATAGATAAAACATTTAAACATTGGTATCGTCGATTGTAGTTATAAAAAATGCTAGGTAACGATATAAGTTTCAAAATATTTTTTTATTTGACTATTTTCTAAGCGAAGTTAATTGGAATTACGTCTTATATATTAAAAGCAACTTATTTCGTTACACAAACGTATTGCTTTGAACGCACATAATGTTTGGCGTTGACAAGAATTGCCCATTGTGTCATTGTTTGAAAACCGCTAAAATGTATTCACAAAATTATATACAAAAAGCGAACAGAAAAAGTAGCATTTTCATGGACGACAGTCAACCACAAACACACAAAGAAATAAAGAACAACTATATATAAAGCCGAAGAAAAGGCAAGATAAGACATCACAAACACACAATTGTTGACAATAGGGTTACCGTCTTGGAACGGTCAGTGGCAGAAAAGGTCGCTGGGGGGTTTAAACCCGGTTCTAGGGTGCACCAAACCTCACTCTTTCCCTATTGTCATCCCAATAAACGGACAGTGTAAATAAAGATATCCCGCCAGGTTATATTCTCTAACAAACAAGGCAGCATTAATAGGCAATATAAGTAGAACACATAACTGATCATGTATATATAATATAAAAACAAAAGCATAGAAAGCCACAAAGTAAGTACTCGATGACTTGATAGATGCCAGAGCAACAAGAGAATAGAGCATTAAGAGTACGACAAGACAAAATTAAAGACAAACATCAAACGCTACCGTCCTAAAGCATTTAGGTAGACATCATCATAGGGTCCACAATATGTCCGGTCAACTCACATTCAAAGAGGAAAGCATATTGGCGAACTGTAAATGGGTCCACCACTAAACATGCAGTGCGTTGCAAAATGATTTTATGGAGAGGATCTCTATAAGCATTTTGCTTTCGTTCCAATCCATTTACCTATTGTATGTAACAATTGTATAATGCGTTATCTTTGAAATAAAATATGTTTAAACCAACATGATAGCGTCATAACCTCTTTTTTCGAAATTATGGTGACGGTAGCCCTGCTGGAGTAGCTTTTTAGATTGTTATTTTCAAACAAAAATATTCCAAATTTCGTAATTTTGAAATTTTCGCCATTTTCATTGAAATGAGAAATTTTTTCGATAACCTAAAAAAGTATGTTCCTAACATATTTGCTGTCTTTTTATCTCCGACTTTGCTGGCTTCGTCACCTCTGCTCTCAACTAAATTCCATTTTGTTTATTTCGCCCATTGTTTTCTCGTTTAGGGCAAAGCGTTTTGTTAAAAACAGGGACCATACGCCGCTGGCTATGGAATGGTGTGAAAACACCTCATTGATGGTTCCATGTTCACCGTTATATGCAAACCATTTTTTTCGGGATGGCTCATATTTCTGTAATATTAGCATTTTAAATATTGAGTTCTACTCAAACCGTGAGGGCGTGAACGGTAGCAAGCACGTTTCAATACTGTTCATGAACAGTCTCAATCAAACCGAGACTGCAATATTATTTGTATTTATCGTGTTCGACGATTTCCAAATTTCTCCTTTCATACTTTTTGTAGCATTATTAATGGTCATATCTTTTTCATATTATCACTGACCCCCATCATACACGGTTTTGTACCTCGTCTATGGAACTGACATGCATTTTATGTGCTAAATCTATTTTGCTCAGTATATATATAAAACTTTCTTGCATACCGGACAAGGATATCCGCCATTTTACCGGGCCTAGATATTTCCATCTCACCCTAGGGTCGAGATAAAATTCACGCGCGCCAACATCCGGTATGCAGGAAAACATGCAAAACGTTAGTAGCTGGCGGCGTCGACGCACAACCTGTCTCTGATATGCAAGAAAACGAATCTACCAGGGGTATTCGGTTCAGATAGGGAATTCCAATCCTCGGTATGTGTTTTAATCGGAACCTCGGCAGAGCCTCGGTTCCGATAAAAACACTTATACCTCGGGTTGGAATTCCCTATCTTCACCGGATACCCATGAAAGATTCTTATAATCTATTTATAAAACAAGGCTGATTTAAGGAGTTTTTGAAACACTCATTGAGGCAAAGGTTTTGTGTTATTTGCTAAAAGCCCTATGTTTTTAATTCGCCAGTTATACACAGATCGATTGGTGTTTAATGTTTTGTAGATGCTTAACTCTACATATGTTAATAAATGTGGTAAAAATCTGGATTATAATGAAAATATAACATAAACTATAATATAGTAAATGCTATTTACGTTTTGGTTTGTTCACATTTGATAATAAATAATATCGCTATTTGTACGAGCTTGTACATGATGTTCCACTTGCAAGGTAACCCGCACATAAGCATTTAGTAAACATGTTCTATTAAAGTCATAGCTAGTTGCTTTTAACATACAATTATATATGTGAGCTGTTTGTGGCAAATGCTACCTAGCTATAATGCAACAGCGCGTGGTCAAAAAGATTGATTTTGAAGTTAAAAGTAGATTCAAAAGTCGTGTTTATTGTTCTTGAAAACGCGATGTGGAACACGGTCTGTATGCCAGGTTTGGTACACACTTGAAGCACATTTAAATCCCCAGCGGTCTTACAAAGGCGGTAGCCCTATTGTTAACCCTTTTATTTTGTGATGTCATATCTTGCCTTTTAATCATCTTTGTAATTATTGCTTGTTTATATATGCGAGTTTTTGGTTGACTAGCGTAAATGTCAATAAATACTGACCGAGGGATCCCTTGGACGCAACAAACACGAACAAGGGGGAAAGGTAGCAGATATTGACTTTCACTAAATACAGTGTCTATCAATACAATGGAGATTTAAAAAGGACCATTGTTTGCCTGTGATTGAATTTTTTAAAGCAAAACTCTTGATCTGTGGAAAACTCGCGGCGTCCTTTAGTTTTTTCTAAATACCATTCATATCAATTATTAGAACTGTTCAAAGCAAATTGTTTTTGCATAACTCAAACTTTTATTTAATTATATTCCAGTAGGTTTTAAATCAAAATGATACTAGATAAATAAATTGAGAATTTTTTTTTTTAAAGTTTTGTAAAAAGTTCAAGATGTCCGTGTATCCCTTAAACGTCGGCCCTAGTCAATGATACATGACCGTGTTAGGAGAAACAAACATGTATAACTCTGATCAATAAACAAAAACAAAAAAAAGCAACACATACTTTTGTAATTACTTGTCTTGGTCTTTTTCAAACAAAGAATAATTACAAATTAAACAAAGTAGATACAAATGTTGATCAGGAAATGTATCAAGGACCACAGTCAACCAAAACTACGCATAGAAACAAACAACAATTACAATGAAGAAACAACAGACAAGGTATATGACATAAAAACATAAAAGGATTGACAAAAGGGCTGCCGTCTTGGAATGGTCAGTGGCAAAATCATGGCCGCTGGGGTTTTAAACCAGGTTCCATGGTGCACCAAACCTCACTTTTACCCTAATGTCATCCCAATAAAATGATACATTGTAAAAAAAAAAAATCTCCGTCATGATATATCCTCTTACAAACTAGGAAGCACTAATAGGTGTGATGCCGTCATAATTTGCATTGAAAAAACAACAACATCAATAAACTGCCGTAACCAATGACCTATGGACTTATCTTTAAGGACCTATTTCGAGCCGATTGTAGCGTGGCAGGGTAAAAAATGTCTACAGATAGCTGTAAATCACTGTTACGCATACATGAGCATTGTGTTCTTCAAGTTTTATCAGATGATGAGACCTTTCCAGTAAAGCTTGTGTATGAAGTAAATATATTAAATACAAATTAAGGTCTTCCTTATTAGTATTTTAGTTTTATTCTTGTTCTTAAAAAAAGGATATTATCAAAACAGTATGTTTTTTCTTCATAAAAATAAAATACAAAGAATTGTAAAGCTTACTCGTAGATAATATATCGCGCATTAATGTATACACCTCAGCTAATCGGTCATGTAGCATGTTAGAAGTCAGCAAGATGTTTTTTCTTTTTAGGCAGGTATCGTTGGGAAACAGGTCTTTAAGTCGTGTAAGCGCTTCACCAATCTTTGTTTTGTGATTGTCTTGTTAATTGACAACTTGATTTGTTCATTTGGTTTAGTTTGTGGTAGAGTCCGGGCCTACGGTGCCATTGTGTTTGGTGCTGTAGTTTCCATTGGACTCTTTTCTGATTCTTATAGTCTCTATCATCCAGACACACTCAAGCTGACTGCGAGCGCTAGCGAGCGTCTGGACTCGGGGTTCATTAAAATGTTTGACCGATAGACGGCGCCAAACGTCAAAACTGACTACGATGTGACGTCATTTTGACCGCAACATCAAAGTCCACGTTATATTACGCGCAACAATACTTCCATGGGATGTGTGTACGTCCTTATTAAATATACAATAAACTTCGTTTTTCGTAGTTTTTAAAACATAATATAATCTATATTACAAAATGATGTTTAAAATTTAATTTTTAGCATTAATCGTGATCCGCTGACTATGTTAGGAGTAATTTTATTGCACAACATTGCGCGTAACGTCACGTATTTTTTGACGCCGTCGTGACGTAGGGGGTGATTCCCACGGATTTCCATAAGAAACTGAAGTTGACCAATCAGAGGCCGGTGATTTTGTTTTGTCCACACCTCGTTTTGATGTCAAAATTTTTAAAGAAGCTTTACTCCAGACCATCGTTTGGACTTCTTTGAGAGAAGTCTCGCGAGAGATCTGGATGATCCATTCATACGATTCTTATAGTTCCGAAAATAAGTATAGTTTACATATATATTTCAAACAGACATCTTTCATGTACAACTAGGTATAAAATTCGAAAAGGACATTTAGCTTTCACAGAACACAGTCAACCAAAACACGCATCAACAAAAATAACAAAACCAAATTAAAAATACGTATATTATATGTACGTTTATTAAATACTGTGAATTGAATTGAATGTTGTTTAACGGCTCATCAACACAGTATATGTTATTTAGAGCCGCCCCAGAGAGAGGGGAATGATACATAACCCTACTCTTATTATCGAATAGATTCCTATGGTTCTTTAACGTCCTCGGAGGATAGACCGATACACGGGACCGCCCGGTTTACGTCCCCATCCGACGGACGAGGCTACGGGAAAGTGTATTGCCCAAGAACACACCGACGAAACTCAGTGGCACCACGAAGGACTGAACCCGGGGCCTAAGGGTACAAATCCGCCGCGCTACCGACTGCGCCACGCCAGCCCTCATTAAATACTGTGATTGAGTTTAAGGAAATGTAATTGAATAGGATTCTGAATTAGTAAACAGTTGATAGCATTATACATGAAATAAATATAAAAAAGTATGAAAGTGTCTCTTTTTTAATATAACAAAACTGCAGTAAATGTAGTAAATCTGTAATCCGGTTCTCCCCGTACATAGGCGTCCGTATTATAATACTGAGTGACCCATACAGACTGGGTTGCGTCGACATAAGCTACGATCATGTTGCCGCCCATAGCATCATTTGCAGCACCCGGTGCCGAAGCAATGGCGTCAGCGGTGTTCTTTCCGTCGATCACAATTTTGAGAACAGCGTTGGAGTTGTGCACACCAAAAAATACAGCGAAGAGATACACACCGCTTTGCTTGCAAGTGAATATCCCGTTATCTATATTGTAGCCACCTCCATCCTTGTAGAAATATTTGTTGAAAATAAGTGTCTGACCTGCAGTCATTCTCTCAGAATGGTCTATGTAAACAGTGAACGCTACATGACCTAAAATATAAGAAATAGTGGTACAGAGATTCACCAGATGCAAAAGGTAGGGACAAAGTCCGAACACGAACTGTGACATTCACATAACAAAGTCAACAGAGAGCAAACAGATATTGCATGAATAAATCATTCAGAAAAAAGGATATGACACCACAAATAAACGAGGCGGCAATAAGGGTACCGCCTTGAAATGGTCTGTGGCAAAAAGGCCGTTGGGTGTTTAGACTAGGTGCTATGGTACGCCAACCCCATTATTACCCTAATTGCATTACAATAAAGCAGTTCAGTGTAAATAAAGACATCCTCTCCAGGCAGCATTGACATGCTATATATGTAAAGCACAAAGAGTATCATGTGTATACGAATATGAAAAAAAGAGCAGCGTAGTAGGCCACAAAGCAAGTACGGAATGGCTTCACAAACACAAAAGGGTTGACAATAGGGTTACTGCCTTGGAACGGTCAGTGGCAAAAAAGGCCGCTGGGGGTTTAACTTTTTCCAACATAATATTTTTCCAATATGTGACGGTACAGCTGTTTCCAACATCTGATATTCAAAGCTGGGCAGCTGACCTTGTTGTTGGTTTAGTAGTTATAGTATAGCCAAAACCAGCAATTTAAAACAATAAAATACATCAGTTAAGGTTGACATTTTTCCTGATACTAATATGTAACATGTGACCCCTATGAAAAGGACAAAGTTCATACACTATCTAGCTGAATATGTGGTACTACAGTCAAACACTTCTGAAATTCGAATGAAACCTCATATCAACATGGATTTTTCTGTTGCATCTGTGTCGTTTACATTACAGTTTTATGCAAAAGCAAAGTAAACCTAAGAGTCACCTAAAACGGAGAAAAATGCGAATTGTTTTCATTTTTAGCTCGACTGGCCAAAAGCCAGGCGAGCTTATGGGAGCTTATGGGATCACTTTTCGTTCGTCGTCCGTCTGTCTGTCCGTCCGTCCGTCTGTTAGCAATTTTATAAAATCGACATCTCCTCTGAAACTGCCTGAAGGATTTTGATGAAACTTCATCACAATGTTACTTGGGAGAGCCCCTCTCAGATTTATGTTTTTTATGGCCCCCAGTCATCCAAGATGGCCGCCATGGCTAAAATTAGGTCAAATTTAAGGAATTTTCAAACGACATCTCCTCCGAAACCACTTATTCCATTATTGTGAAATACCATATACATGTTCCTTGGGTTCGCCTCTATCAAGTTTGTGTTTTTCGCTATCGTCGAATAATCAAAATGGCCGCCACAGCGACTCAACGTTTACATAGAGTTATATAGGAAAACATTAAAAATGACATCTTCTCTGAAACTCCTTGAAGGATTTTGATGAAACTTAAATCACAATGATCTTTGGGATAGTCCCTCTCAGATTTGTGAAATACCATATACATGTTCCTTGGGTTGGCCTCTATCAAGTTTGTGTTTTTGGCTAACGTCGAATAATCAAAATGGCCGCCACAGCGACCCAACGTTTACAAAGAGTTATATCGGAAAAGGTTAAAAATGACATCTTCTCTGAAACTTCTTGAAGGATTTTGATGAAACTTAATCACCATTATATTTGGGATAAACCCTCTCAGATTTGTGTTTTTCGCGGCCGCGAGTCATCCAAGATGGCCGCCATGTCTAAACTTAGGTCAAATTTAAGGACATGTATCAAACGCCATATTACCACTTATTCCATTATAGTTAAATATCATATACATGTTCCAGCTGTTGGCCTCTATCAAGTGTGTGTTTTTCGTTGTCGTCAAATATTCAAAATGGCCAGCACGATAACCCAAAGTTTACATAGAGTTATATATAGGAAACATGTTTCTTAGGTTGGCCACTATCATGTTTATGTTTTTCAATCACATCATACCAGTAGAGCATCTACAGGTCCACTTGGTCCTCTTGTTACATTGTCTCTTGGTTCGTGAGCTTTCAGGGGCGATAAAAGAGGTGTAATACGTAAACGTTCCCTTTCTTTTCAGCATTTAGTGTCCATAGTTACATGGGAAATGCATTCACATGCTTTTCTGAATAATTTTCTGAAATCTACGTATTCAAAGCTTCCATCTCGCATTTTACATACAAACAAATCATTCAAATGACAATTTTTGTTATGTAAATGCAGTGTTAACCAATCACGCAGATACATGTATATTATAAGGTCTCGTATCCTTTCATTTTATCCAACTCGTTTATGTCGATTCTTACGGATCGCGGGAGGTATACAGGACTGGTTTTACCCAAGAAAAGTGGGTGGTCTGCCTCCACCACAAAAGGACTGACATATATGGCATTACATGTGTTGAAAATAACGTAAACATGTCACTAATACACAATCACTCGTATAGGCGCCTTTAAGGCAAGGCAAATACAAATGATGTGTTTATAATGTAATCGCATAAAGCATTTATGTATCTTTACAATATGGGTGTGAGTCCGCATGTGTTATTAACTTATAATAATGGAGGCAACAACTCGTGAGCCTAGTTTACTAGATATCCAAAGGAAATCACTAACACATTGGATAAACTCTTTTAAATGTGTTTATGGTCCTGTTAACTGAAGTGTCGGTAAAATTCGTAATACATATATACTACGTGTATCTCATATTATCCCATAACTTACGGTTTGGGAGTGGAATAATACCATTCTATATTTTCGATATACCACTAGTTATATAAGAATGCAAATGAGCCTAGTACGCTCTGTCAAAAAAAGTCGATAACGACTATGATCCTATTCCCACGGTTTATGTCTGTTTCGCGTTTTAAGGCGACAGGCGAAATGTAATGAATAGGATCTAACATTCGTTCTCATTCATTATTGAATTTATTAAACTCGTTAGCAAAAATGATATAATGCTCGGCAAGAGCCTCGCATTATATCATTTTGCCAACTCGTTTAATAAAATCATTGATGAATGAGTACTCATGTAAGATCCTCTATACGAGGGTCATTCAATAAGTTCTGTCACTAACGAGTTTTAACAATTATGTGCTCGTTGAGAGTGTTGATGTTTGGTACCAAATGAACAAGAGTTTCACTACCATTCCATTTATGGTAAATTGAATGCTGTATCTTTTGTGTGACGAAAGTTATTGAACATTTAATACATATCACTTATACATACTGAGGCATTTTCGTCCTGAGTTTTTTTAGGTATGTTAATTGTTACTTTTTTAAATGCCTGTTTCTCTTTTAGTACTTGTCGAAGACCTTTGAAATTGCTCATACATTACCAATTATATCTGTGCATTACAATATTCAGAATTTAAGCATGGTACATGAAAAGGCATTGTCTTAGAAATTAATATTTTAAGCTAACATGTAAAATTAATTTATTGATAAATGGACATTAAGTGGTCTTCTGAAATAGCGTTTTTGGATGATCAATTTTTTTACTAATCATTGTACCAAAATTATACAATAATGTGTTGAATATGAAATTTAAACACTGAAGGACCAGGATTTGTAAAAACATATGAAAACATATTAATACTATGAGAATAATTACGACATTTAAAAGATATTATAACATTTCTGTAAACAAAATGAAAAAAATCAGTGTTATTTCTGCTAAAATTAAGGGATATGCATTCACTCATATCTGGTTTGCAACAAGACCTTTCCGAATTCTCGACAATCATTTTCATGGATTATGGGTGAATAACAACAGATGGCGTACAAGAACATTTAAAAGCATAGAATTATTCATTAGTTTTTACAACGTTTTGTAACAAGGACATTTTCAGAGATGCCAGTATCCAAAAGGCGTGGTAGGGGGAGGTAATTCAGGGGTATAAATAACCGGAAATTTTTCATTTTTGTTGTGGAATTTAAGAGAACGAACCCAGAAGTACTATACATACACTACTTTATCTCAGTGTAATATCCAGTTCAAAGTATATATGCCTAGTGACAGAACTTTTTGAAGCACCCTCGTATATTATATTCTAGTCACTACTTACTTGTATCATTTACAGCATAACGTTCGAACACTTGTTGACCTTCTCTGTGCTTCTTTTCTACGGTTGATTCATGGCGACTCTCTTGCTGTATTGTTTTACCTTGCAGTGTTTGAATTGCCTCGCCCTGCTCTAGAATCATTTCACTTTGCTTTGTAATCACATTGCCCTGCTTCTCAATTAGCTCGGTTTGCGACTGGATTGTTTTGCGCTGAGTTTCAACCGTTTCGACCAGCATCTGTATTGCGGTGCCTTGGTTCCATGTGGCTTCTTTCTGACTGTTTATCAGTTTATCCATATTTTCAAATTTCTGCCATATTTCGTCATCAGACAACAAATATATCCCATTAATCGTACAGCAAAAAAATAAAACAAATATATGTATCACCGCCATTGCTACGTTCTGTTTGCTGACAGATTGTTGGGTTATTTAGTGTTATGATAAGTGCACAGATTATAATTATAGATAATCAGACACACAAGTGTTTACTTAGAGATAATCTGAAACACAAATGGTGCAAAGTTTGTTGGCTATACGTGCCAGTTGATACAAGTAAAACACGTCGCAAGCAGACGAGCTACAATTTGGATAAACAATCAAAATATCTGATAGAAATAAATAATTATAATTAATACCCAAAGCTAAATGAATACATGCAATTGTTAAAGGGAATGTAGCGCCACAGCCAAACAAACTCTATTACTGAGAGTTCTGAAAAACTTGGAAAAGGGTGAAAGAATTATCAAAATCGGATGATAAACAAAAAAGATATGACCATTTAAAGGTTGTTCTAAAACAAATATGGGAGCCGCCATTTTTAGAACTATGACGTCATAGTTCCATATTACCATATATGGAATATTAATAAATATCATTTAAAACGAAGAAAATCACTGCAAATGAATGATTTTTTTTTAACTGGTGTTATAAATCATTATTGCCATTAAGTATTACATATTTGTCATACAGTTGATGTCATTTTTTCCCTATAAATCAGTAAATTTTCATATTTATAAATATTCCATATATGGTCATTTAGAACCGTGATGTCATAGCTCTCAAAATGGCCGTTTCCATATCCGTTTTAACAGAAACTTTAAAAGATCATATCGTCTTTGTTTATCATCCGATTTTGATAATTCTTTCAACCTTATTCAAGTATTTCAGAACTCTCAATAATAATGATGGTTTGGCTGTGGCGCTACATTCCCTTTAAGTAATACTGACCGTTCCAAGTCGGTAACCCTTCCTTCACCACCCTTTGTTGTATTTCTCTTTGTCATTGTAGAATTAATTATATATTGCTCCTTGTTTGCACTACATAGCGGACCTACGATGCCATTGTGCTTGGACGATGTGGTTTCTATCGGACCCTATATCTCATTTTCTTATAGTTTATGCTATTTCCCGGACGTTGTTCGTGACAAGAAAAAGGTAAAACTGGTACCGTAGAATTAGTTTGTACTGATAACTCAGCAGATGCATTTCTTTCTTAATGCCACTCTAGTGGTACCATGCTAGTTGCTTAAATAGTCTTATGAAGAGCACAAGTGTTGTTCTATTTCGACCCTAGTGTATGTGGGTGTGGGGAAGGAGGGTGAGAGAGAGAATGTGTATAGATAACTGTAAATGACTGTTAGATTTAAAATTGCATTAGAAAACGGCTTCATTCAATTTTGTCTCAGACAATGAGGCCCACCGAATTAATAAATACTGAAAAGTGGATCCCTTGGAAGCAAAAAACACAGAAAAGAGATAAAAGTAGCAGACTCGGTTTTATTGAGTCTGCTCATGAGAGGTAATGTAAAGTGCAACACCTCGCACGCCTCCTAGCACCGGTTTAAGCGATATTCTACTTTAAAGCCACAAAGATTGTATGAAGTAACCATATAAAAACATAAGGCATGTTTTCATTAATTGAGTTTTGGGTTTTATTTTTTTATCTAAGAACAATATAGTATTATCAAAATTGTTTTGTATTTATAACAGCTAAATCGTAAACTTGTTGTGTTTTTTCTTCACATAAGTAGATTACAACGTATTATATATCTATACTCATGATAATATTGAATATAGCAAAGTTATATAAAGAAAATCTACAATCTGACCTCAACTTATCTGAGGTATTAGGTCATGTAGCATGTTAGCAGCAAATAAGCAATACATACTGAAAAGTGGATCCCTTGGAAGAAACAAACACAAACAAGAGATAAAAGTAGCAGACTCGGTTTTATTGAGTCTGTTCATGAGGGGTAATGTAAAGTGCAACACCTTTCACACCTGCTACCACCGGTTTAAGCGATTTTCTACTTTAAAGCCACACAGATTGGGATTGATGATCCCAAAGGTCCAGTAAGTAATAACACTACTGATTTATAGTCGGGACGACTTTTTACGGCCACCACACAGCACTAAACAAACGCTAGTGTGAATGTCAATAAAAGATGTCCATGCTGTTTCAATGACGAGGTAGCGTTGGGAAATAGGTCTTTAATTTGTTAAGCATCAGTTTGTAGCTATCTGCTACATTTGGTAATAAAAGAGATAATTAATTGCTATTTCATGGCTATTTAGGACCTATTTCCCAACGTCAAATTGTCATTGAAAAAGCACGAAAAGCTTTTTTATTAACTGCTAACATGCTGCAGGGCGATATGCTCAGGTATATACATTGAGGCCCGAGTAAAGTTTTTCTTTCAATAGCATTGTTATATTGAACAGTATCTTACTTTTATGAAGAAGAAAACAACACATTACCAAGTTATCTGTACTAAATACAAAACTGTTTTGATATTTCATTGTTTAAGAACAAAAATAAAACCAAACACAACTAGTAAAAACTTGAAAAACTTGAAAAACTTAATATGTTGACTTCATACAAAGGCTGTATTGGGAGGTCCTCATCATCTGATACAAAATTGAAAAATACTATTTGCTCATGCAAGTGTATGTCTAACAGTCATTTACAGTTACCTATACATTTTTTCTCCCCTCACACTCCTAAATACAATACGCTCTAAATAGGTCCTTAAGAATAAAACATATTGCCCTTTGAATACCTCGAGATAGATGAATAGTATGTTTGTTACACACAGTACAATGAGTATGTACAATAGGCTTTATATATTTGATAGTTTATGACATAACAGCTTACGGTACAATGATTATGTGCAATAGGCTTTATATATTTGATAGTTTATAGCATAACAGCTTACGGTACAATGATTATGTGCAATAGGCTTTATATATTTGATAGTTTATAGCATAACAGCTTACGGTACAATGATTATGTGCAATAGGCTTTATATATTTGATAGTTTATAGCATAACAGCTAACGGTACAATGATTATGTGCAATAGGCTTTATATATTTGATAGTTTATAGCATAACAGCTTACGGTACAATGATTATGTACAATAGGCTTTATATATTTGATAGTGTATGACATAACAGCTTACAGTACAATGAGTATGTGCAATAGGCTTTATATATTTGATAGTGTATGGCATAACAGCTTACGGTACAATGATTATGTGCAATAGGCTTTATATATTTGATTGTTTATAGCATAACAGCTTACGGTACAATGATTATGTACAATAGGCTTTATATATTTGATAGTGTATGACATAACAGCTTACAGTACAATGAGTATGTGCAATAGGCTTTATATATTTGATAGTTTATAGCATAACAGCTTAGGCTACAATGATTATGTGCAATAGGCTTTATATATTTGATAGTTTATAGCATAACAGCTTACGGTACAATGATTATGTACAATAGGCTTTATATATTTGATAGTGTATGGCATAACAGCTTACGGTACAATGATTATGTGCAATAGGCTTTATATATTTGATAGTTTATAGCATAACAGCTTACGGTACAATGATTATGTCCAATAAGCTTTATATATTTGATAGTGTATGGCATAACAGCTTACGGTACAATGATTATGTGCAATAGGCTTTATATATTTGATAGTTTATAGCATAACAGCTTAGGGTACAATGATTATGTGCAATAGGCTTAATATATTTGATAGTTTATGACATAACAGCTTACGGTACAATGATTATGTACAATAGGCTTTATATATTTGATAGTGTATGGCATAACAGCTTACAGTACAATGAGTATGTGCAATAGGCTTTATATATTTGATAGTTTATGGCATAACAGCTTACGGTACAATGAGGATGCTATCCAGACAAATTATTATGTAAAAATAAATGATTTATCTATTTGGATGCCTTTATCTATTGGTTTAGGGTTAGGGGATGTCATTATCTATTGGGATGCCTATTGGGTTAAGGTTAGGGGATGCCTTTATCTATGAGATGCCTTTATCTATTGGGATGCCTTTATCTATTTGGATGCCTTTATTTATTGGGTTATGGTTAGGGTATGCCTTTATTTATTGGGATGCCTTTATCTATGGGATGCCTTTATCTATCGTGATCCCTTTTTATATTGTGATGCCTTTATCTATTTGGATGCCTTTGTCTATTGGGTTAGGGTTAGATGATGTTATTATCTATTGGGATGCCTTTATCTATTGGGTTATGGTTAGGTATGCCTTTATCTATTGTGATGCCTTTATCTATTGGGATGCCATTATATATGTGATTTCTTTATCTATTGGGATGCCTTTATCTATTGGGTTAGGGTTAGGTGATGCCGTTATCTATTCAATTGTGATGCCTTTAACTATTGGGTTTGGGTTAGGGGATGCCTTTATATATCGTATGCCTTTATCTAGTGGGATGCCTTATCTATTGTGTTGTCTTTTTCGTTCATACATACATGATCGTCGTTGTGGTTTACTATTGCTGTCTAGTTTGTTAAAGGATGAAGTCTGGTGGGTGTCTCCTTATTTACAATATATTGTTTAATTGGGATGACAGTAGATTTGGTACACCCTAAAATACGGTGTAAATCCCTAAAGGAGTGCTTACTATTGACCGATCCAATGCGATACTCATACAGCCCACGCTTGTATTTATCGTTGCTTCTATTAATCCTAGGAAGTTTTATTTGTTTGAATGCATGCCGCCTTGGATGCCTGAGTTCTGTGAATAATACATGTCCTGTTCCACTGGTGTATTTATTGATAGTGCTTTCTCATACGTTCCGGCAGCGACTCTTATACTGTTTTCATAATTGCACATGGTAAAGTAGGAATGAACAGTTCCTTTACATTTTTCACTTTGATAACGCAATCTTATAATTACACATGGTAGCAATGCACAGTTTATTTGTGTTGTAATGCACACGCTAACGCGCATGTGAACAATTATATTTCTGTGCTGAAGTGTAATGTGTAAGGCATGTCAAGTATGTAAACATAGAGAAGCGCGGTCGCCATCCTTGATTCAAAATGTTTGGTGGGAAGAACTGATGGTAAAAATCGGGAAGAATGTGTCTGGTAAGAAACGGTCGTGGCGTGTTTATGTCTTCGCGACAACAAGTTTGCTTTCAATATTGTTTTGACACCCGTGACTTGATCTATTATTATGTTAGTTTTTTGTTTTCAGTTCCTACCCAGATGTATGACTATTTTCTCTCGGCAGCTATTTTACGCTTGCGTAAAACCTTGCTTGTCCATTTATTTATATTATTAGACATGCTTGTATGCTATACATGCAGTATTCAGAACATATTACGAAGTCAAGAGTGATTATTTCAATTCGTAACATTGTCGCACTTACACAACTATAGACAAAAGATAAAACCGTCAATTCAAGGAATATTACGTATTAAGTACATGTTTTTATTTGTTTAATGTGTTCTCAGAAATCATAAATGTGTATATAGAACAAGGAGATTAAATGAAAGATAGATGTTAATTTATTGTCCGCAAAATCTCGGAACAAATATGATAAATATAATACGCTTGAATTCCAGCCTTTAAGCTACACAATCCTTAGTTTAAAGCACAACAATGCAACACATAAGTATGAAGTCTCTGCTTTGCAGTATACGGTGTCGAACTGTGGTTTCAAGTTTACCCTCTATATCTGACTTTATTGGCCTAACAAAACCTGTATATATCCAAAAAACGAACATATATTCACAGCCTATCAAAATCAAATTGTTGGTATCCCTATGGGTACGAACTGTGCACCACTTGTCGCAGATTTGTTTTTATTTTGCTATGAACGAGATTTCATGTTGAGACTTTCACCAGATACCAAGGCAGATGTTATTGAAGCTTTTAATGACACCTCTCGGTATCTGGATGACATATTGAACATTGACAACCCTTTCTTTCCATCTATGGTTAATAATATTTATCCTAAAGAACTTCAGCTTAATAAAGCTAATATATCTGATAATAACGCTTCTTTTCTTGATTTAGATCCGTCGATTGAAAATAGTGAAATAATTAGCAAAATCTATGACAAAAGAGATGATTTTAATTTTGTCATTGTAAATTACCCCCACTTGGATGGGGATGTTCCCCGAGCAACTTCTTATGGGGTGTATGTGTCCCAACTTATTCGTTTTTCAAGAGCTTGTTGAGGACTTTAATATTCGTAATCTTTGTATTTAAGGACTCTTCTGCGACAAGGACTATCACGACCTGACTTCTATGGTGATGTGATTTATAAACTTCGTAAGATTCTTGGTCATGATCACTTTCATACTGTCTTTGTTAGACTTGTTAAACAGTTTATCAAAAGAGGTTATGACCCTATCATTTTGCAACGTACTGCATGCTTGGTGGTGGACCCTTTTACAGTTCGTCACTATGCTTTCCTCTTTAATTGTACGATGACCGGACAGGCTGTGGACCCTATGATTGGGACGGTGGCGTTTGATATTTGTCTATGATCTTTCTTGTCGTGCCCTTAATGCTTTATTCTCTTGTTGCTCTCGCTTCTGCCAAGTCATTGAGTACCTTCATTGTGGCTTTCTAGGCTATTTTTTTTTTGTTTTTTGTATTATGTTTACACGAGCATATTTGTGTTTTACTTATATTGCCTATTGATGCTGCCTTGTTGGTTATAGATTAGATCATGGCGGGGATTTCTTTATTTACACTGTCCTGTTTTAATGGGATGACAGTAGGGTAAATGTGAGGTTTGGTGCAACCTAGAACCGGTTTAAACCCCCAGTGGCCTACTTTGCCACTGACCGTTCCAAGGCGGTAGCCCTTTTGTCAACCCTTTTGTTTTTGTGATGTCGTTTGCTTTTATTATTACTTTTGCCTTCTTGTTTGTCTGTTTGCGTATTTGTTTCTGTGTTTTGTAGTTGACTGTCCTCGGCGTGCTTAAGTCTTTTCTAAATACCATTCATATCAATTATTAGAAATGTTCAAAGCAAATTGTTTTTGCATGACTCAAACTTTTATTTAATTATATTGCAATAGGTTTTAAATCAAAATGATACTGGATAAATAAATTGAGATAAATGTTTAAAGTTTTGTAAAAAGTTCAAGATTTCCGTGTATCCCTTGAACGTCGGTCCTAGTCAATAAACATGACCGTGTTATGATAAACAGACATGTATAACTCTGATCAATAAACAAAAAAACAAAAAGCAACACATACTTTTGTAATTACTTGTATTGTGTTTCTTTTTCAAACAAAGAATCATTGCAAATTAAACAAAGTAGATACAAAAGTCAATCAGGAAATGTATCAAGGATCACAGTCAACCAAAACTACGCATAAAAACAAACAATTACAATGAAGAAAAAACAGACTAGGTATATGACATAAAAACATAAAAGGGTTGACAAAAGAGCTGTCGTCTTGGAACGGTCAGTGGCAAAAACATGGCCGCTGTGGTTTTAAACCAGGTTCCATGGTGCACCTCTTACAAACTAGGAAGCATTACTAGGTGTGATTCCGTCATAATTTGCATTGAAAAAAACAACAACATCAATAAACTGCCGTAACCAATGACCTATGGACTTATCTTTAAGGGCCTATTTCGAGCCTATTGTAGCGGGGCAGGGTAAAAAATGTCTACAGATAGCTGTAAATCACTGTTACGCATACATGAGCATTGTGTTCTTCAAGTTTTATCAGATGATGAGACCTTTCCAATAAAGCTTGTGTATGAAGTAAATATATTAAATACAAAATTAAGGTCTTCCTTATTAGTATTTTAGTTTTATTCTTGTTCTTAAAAAAAGGATATTATCAAAACAGTCTGTTTTTTCTTCATAAAATAATATACAAAGAATTGTAAAGCTTACTCGTAGATAATATATCGCGCATTAATGTATACACCTGAACAAATCGGTCATGTAGCATGTTAGAAGACAGCAAGATGCTTTTCTTTTTAGGCAGGTATCGTTGGGAAACAGGTATTTAAGTCGTGTAAGCGCTTCACCAATCGTTGTGTTGTGATTGTCGTGTTAATTGACAACTTGATTTGTTCATTTGGTTTAGTTTGTGGTAGAGTCCGGGCCTACGGTGCCATTGTGTTTGGTGCTGTAGTTTCCATTGGACCATTTTCTGATTCTTATAGTTCCGAAAATAAGTATATTTTACATATACATGTATATTTAAAACAGACATCTTTCATGTACAACTAGGTATAAAATTCGAAAAGAAGATGTAGCTTTCACAGAACGCATCAACAAAAATAACAAAACCAAATTAAAAATACGTATATTACATGTACGTTTATTAAATACTGTGAATTGAATTGAATGTTGTTTAACGGCTCATCAACACAGTATAGGTTATTTAGAGCCGCCCCAGAGAGAGGGGAAGGATACATAACCCTACTCTTATTATCGAATAGATTCCTATGGTTCTTTAACGTGCTCGGAGGATAGACCGATACACGGGACCGCCCGGTTTACGTCCCCATCCGACGGACAAGGCTAAGGGAAAGTGTATTGCCCAAGAACACAACCGATGAAACTCAGTGGCACCACGAAGGACTGAATCCGGGACCTACGGGTACAAATCCGCCGCGCTACCGACTGCGCCACGCCAGCCCTCATTAAATACAGTGATTGAGTTTAAGGAAATGTAATTGAATAGGATTCTGAATTAGTAAACAGTTGATAGCATTATACATGAAATAAATATAAAAAAGTATGAAACTGTCTCTTTTTTAATATAACAAAACTGCAGTAAATGTAGTAAATTTGTAATCCAGTTCTCCCCGTACATGGGCGTCAGTTTCATAATACTGAGTGACCCATACATACTGGGTTTCCTCGACATAAGCTACGATCATGTTGCCGCCCATAGCATCATTTGCAGCACCCGGTGCCGAAGCAATGGCGTCAGCGGTGTTCTTTCCGTTGATCACAATTTTGAGAACAGCGTTGGAGTTGTGCACACCAAAAAATACAGCGAAGAGATACACACCGCTTTGCTCGCAAGTGAATATCCCGTTATCTATATTGTAGCCACCTCCATCCATGTAGAAATATTTGTTGAAAATAAGTATCTGTCCTGCAGCCAATCTCTCAGTATGGTCTATGTAAACAGTGAACGCTACATGACCTAAAATATAAGAAATAGTGGTACAGAGATTTACCAGATGCAAAAGGTAGGGACAAAGTCCGAACACGAACTGTGACATTCACATAACAAAGTCAACAGAGAGCAAACAGATATTACATGAATAAATCATTCAGAAAAAAGGATATGACACCACAAATAAACGAGGCGGCAATAAGGGTACCGCCTTGAAATTGTCTGTGGCAAAAAGGCCGTTGGGTGTTTAGACTAGGTGCTATGGTACGCCAACCCCGTTTTTACCCTAATTGCATTACAATAAAGCAGTTCAGTGTAAATAAAGGCACGCCAGGCAGGCAGCATTAACATGCTATATATGTAAAGCACAAAGAGTATCATGTGTATACGAATATGAAAAGAGAAGCGTAGTAGGCCACAAAGCAAGTACGGAATGGCTTCGCAGAACCCAAAGAGAAAAGAGAATAGAGCATTAAGGGCGGCAGGATTAAAAATAAACATTTAAATATAGATATAAAAACCGAACAGAAAAAGCAGCATTCAAGGACGACAGTCAACCACAAACACACACAGAAACAAAGATGAATAAAAGGCATCACAAACACAAAATGGTTGACAATAGGGTTACCGCCTTGAAACGGTCAGTGGCAAAAAAGGCCGCTGGGGGTTTACATTTTTCCAACATAATAATTTTCCCATAAGTGACGGTACAGCTGTTTCCAACATCTGATATTCAAAGCTGGGCAGCTGACCTTGTTGTTGGTTTAGTAGTTTTAGTATAGCCAAAACCAGCAATTTAAAACAATAAAATACATCAGTTAAGGTTGAGATTTTTCCTGATACTAATATGCATCATGTGACCCATATGAAAAGGAAAAAGTTCATACACTATCTAGCTGAATATGTGGTACTACTGTCAAACATTTCTGAAATTTGAATGAAACCTCATATCAACATGGAATTTTCTGTTGCATCTGTGTCGTTTACACTACAGTTTTATGCTCAAGCAAAGTAAACCTAAGAGTCACCTAAAACGGAGAGAAATGCGAATTGTTTTCATTTTTAGCTCGACTGGCAAAAGGCCGGGCGAGCTTATGGGAACTTATGGGATCACTTTTCGTTCGTCGTCCGTCTGTCTGTCCGTCCGTCCGTCCGTCTGTTAGCAATTTTATAAAATCGACATCTCCTCTGAAACCGCTTAAAAGGATTTTGATGAAACTTCATCACAATGTTACTTGGGAGAGCCCCTCTCAGATTTATGTTTTTTATGGCCGCCAGTCATCCAAGATGGCCGCCATGGCTAAAACTAAGTCAAATTTAGGGAATTTTCAAACGACATCTCCTCCGAAACCACTTATTCCATTATTGTGAAATACCATAAACATGTTCCTTGGGTTGGCCTCTATCAAGTTTGTGTTTTTCGTTATCGTCGAATAATTAAATGGCCGCCACAGCGACCTAAAGTTTACATAGAGTTATATAGGAAAACATTAAAATTGACATCTTCTCTGAAACTCCTTGAAGGATTTTGATGATACTTAAATCACGATGATCTTTGGGATAGTCCCTCTCAGATTTTTGTTTTTTGCGGCTGCCAGTCATCCAAGATTGCCGCCATGGCTAAAACTAGGTCAAATTTAAGGAAATTTCAAACGACATCTCCTCCAAAACCACTTATTCCCTTCTTGTGAAATATCATATACATGTTCATTGGGTTTCCCTCTATCAAATTTCTGTTTTCTTTATCGTCAAATAATCAAAATGGCCACCACGGCGACCCAAAGTTTACATAGAGTTATATCGGAAAAGGTTAAAAATGACATCTTCTCTGAATCCTCTTGAAGGATTTTGATGAAACTAAAAGGGAATGTAGCGGCACAGCCAAATGTGCTCTTTTATTGAGAGTTCAGAAAAACTTGCAAAAAGGTGAAAGAATTATCAAAATCGAATGATAAACAAAAAAGATATGACCATTTGGATGTTGTACAAAAATGAATATGGGAGCCGCCATTTTGAAAACTATGACATCATAGTTCCATATGACCATATATGGAATATTGATAATATCATTTAAAGCAAAACAAATCACAGCAAATGAATGCAATCTCCTTAACTGGGCATATAAAGCAGTATTGACATTAGTTATACATATTCTTCATACAGTTACTTTATTTTTTTCCCCTATAAATGAGCAAAGTTTCATATTTATCAATATTCCATATATGGTCATTTAGAACTGTGATGTCACAGCACTAAAAATGGCAGCTTCCATGTCCATTTCAATAGAACCTTCAAACGATCATATCTTCTTTGTTTTTCATCCAATTTTGATAATTCTTTCACCATTTTTCAAGTTTTTCAGAACTCTTAATAATAAAGATTGTTTGACTGTATCGCTATATTCCCTTTAATCACCATGATATTTGGGATAATCCCCCTCAGATTTTTGTTTTTCGCGGCCACCAGTCATCCAAGATGGCCGCCATGATATATATGTATTATAGGCGTTCTGTTGTAATTTTCGTCTTACCCTGTTTCGCCTCAAATTACAACAGAAAACGCCTATAATACATATATATAATAAATCACCATAAAATGGTGATTTACTTGATTTATTAAAACTTTTTTAAAATATGGGTAGTGAAGATTGCAAGTTTAATTTTTTTTATAAGTTATCAAAATTACATTCAATTAACAATTGTCTGACCTTGAATACAAAGGTGGTGGATCATACTCAAACACACTACTAAAACAATAAATCACACACTTTTTAGACTTTTTTGTAAGGTTGCCATTGCTTCCTTTCTTCCCTGCTCTACTAGTTCCTTTTTTTGAACTTCACTTATTTCAGCCTTTTTTTGTTTGGTGTCCTGTTTTAAACTATAATATGTATCCAACTCATCTAAAATCATCTTAAACTCTTGATCAGATATTTGTGCATCACTCAACGCTTTTGATATTAACTGCTTTATACTATTTAACTTAGACTCTGCCAAAGTTTTTATTTCATGATGTTTTTGAGCTTTTGCATTAAGCTTGCGTCTGATAAAATTAATACAAACACCTGTAGCTCCACATACTATTGCTGCTATTTCTAAAGGTAGCAAAACTGGAACAACAAATCCAATCCCAGCCATAATAACACCTGCAGATATCAAGGTAGTGTCAATTCCATCTGTAATATTAATACCACGTTTATATTTTTTATAAAGTGACTGACGTATATCTCGTTCTGTAATTAACTTTTTTTCAATTTCTGAAATCTTTTGTAATCTATAATTTTGTCCGTCTTCCACTGGCAACTCAGGATATATACTTGGTGCTGTTGGTTGCTTCATTTTTTCATTAATAAATAAAAAATTAAATTAATTTAATTAATAATGATGCCACCGTATTTACAGCGGTAGCGTTAGCAACCTTGCATACAAAGTTAACAACAGAAACAGCACCAATCTCTAAAGGTTTATCAAAGTTATCATGATTGCGTGGGATGATGTGAAGCGTTATGCCATAATTTGGTTGTTCAACACCATTGACAGAAACTATTACAGTTACGTCACCAACTAATCGTTCACTTGCTAAACCTATTCACATAATACGACCACGACGTGTCATCACATGCCCCACATTTGTTTCTGCTCCACCGTTACCAAATGAGAGTATTCTATTCAACACAAGTGGGCCCTTAGCCTCCGCAAATATTGTTATAATCCCATATTTAAGATTATCAACTCTATCTCTCAAAAGGTTGAAATGGTTAACAATAGGCACAACTCGCCTATGTAAATCTAAAACATGATTGGTTAAAGCCTCTAAGTCTTCTGTTTTTTAGGTCTTGTTGGTCCAAATATACTCATTGGTTTTTTTATAAAAATATATTTTTTAAATAATTTCTAAAACACATCTTATAGGCAAACCGTGATTATCTATTTTGTTGCCATACTCATCTCTAACTTCTATTTTCAATTCAGAAATTGCACCATTCGTAAGACAGTGATATTGAGGATAAAAATGTGTATATACAATATCTCCAAACTGCTTATTTACTACAGGCACAACACCTATAATAGTGCTTGGTGCACCATTGAAATAATTACTACTTGTATTAACTTGTTTCAGATGAACATATAGCTGTTTATAAGGAGCTAAATCAATTGGGTGAATTCCAGCATTAATACCTTTTAACCATTTTCTGTACTCGAATCCCAGCATTTTTGAAAGACCGCTTGACATTCGTGTCTCTATTGGCGTTTCTAAAATTGTTTTAGCATTTTCCGCAAAAATTGTTATGATAATATTTTCATTTAGCCATTTAAACTTATCTGCCAACTCTTGGAAGTTATAGAGTCCACCTGGTATATGTTGCGTTTTATCTGTGTTTTTTTTTGTTTTTATGACTTCATGATTAATATTAAACCAACCGATAGTGTATGTAAAACTTTTTAATCCAACGCGCTTAGTTCCATCTCTATTATCGATATACTGTTGTAAGTTAATAGAGTTGTCTATGTTTGAAATTGTATGAAACATTTTTTTTTTAATATATATATATAAAAACACAAATAAAAATGATCTCTAAAGAATTCAAATATAACCCAGATGCTCACTATTCAAATACTTTTAGCAAGAAAGTGATAGATATAATAAATCAAAACATAGTCATTACATCAGACGGTAAAGGCTTTAAAGCATCATTTTCCAATGTCTTTGAAAAATACAAACTTTCATACGTCAAATCAGATGCTATAGTCCAACGCTGGGGAACAGATTGGATGTTATTTTGGCAGAATCAGTTGAACTTTGCTATTTGGTGTGCGACAACTGGATGTGGCATTGATTTCAACAACCATCTAAAAGCTGATGCACTGGTTGGTTCATTATTTCGATTTCATGTCTATTACCAAGTCAGAAGAATATTATTTGAGATGAGTGTATCAATGCCGCAAGACTCAAATTGGAATGCGTTTAATAACACATATAACCGAAACGCATACGAAAGAATATGCAAGGAGTTTAACGTTGACTTAAATTCAGACTGGAGACAGAAACAAAGCTATAATGATGGTCTAGGAACAATTTATAATTACTGGACAAATATTGGTTATCATCCTTTGATAAATACTGTATACGACAACAAAACGATGAGTTTTACAGTCTATGAGAGTGATAAAACATACCACATTGATTACATTGCACAAGGATCTGAGGCTGACAATAGCTGGTCTACTTTTATACTAGATTGTTCATCTGGATTTACAAGGGCAGGAGTAGAAAGAATCAATGACAGTATAAGAACATACTGCTGGACAATTCTTGGCTCACAATCACAAACAAGAACAGATATACTTGGAACTGGTACAGCATTTGATGCACAGAAACAATTTTTAGCAAATGTAGAGGACGCAATAAATAGCCCCATCGACTTGCCAAGTCAAATTTCAAGATATGAAAACACCTTAAAATATGCAAGAAGTAAAGTAAATTTTGTCTATGGAAGTGGATTGTATATATATGTCTCCGAGCGACATGGAATTAAGAATCGGAATAATACAAGACTACAATAATGAAATTGTAATAGCAACCGATGCACAAGCATTAGGATTGAATAATGATGTAAATGTAAAACCAGTGCCACCAAAAATTATTCAACCTTTTCAAGGCACCACAACAAAGAAATTTTTACCGGAACATTCTGATAAATCAATACATAAAACTGTGGAACATAACCCACCAGAAATACAAAAAATAGCGATTGAACACGAAGATAACAAACCAACTATACTCAGCAAAAATAAAAAGTATCCACCTTGTTTTCCTGCAAAATCTGAGACAGTAAGAAAGAACTAACAATTGTAGCATGATTTTCTTTTATTAGCATCTGTGTTTGATGTTCACACAAAATTTCATCGAAATATACTGAATAATAAAAAAATAAATCACAGTTTAAAACCATAGGTGTGAAAACGAAATTAACAAAACTTAACAAATGTAAAGGTAACGACAATAGCACAGATTCAGCAGTCTAAGTCGATTCAAATACACAGAAAAATATTCAAAACCTCTCTAATATCTCATGTGTCCACCGTTACACCGAATACACGCTCATGCGTTGTCGTATGCTTCTAAAGTAACGACTGACGAATTCTAGAGCGAATGCGTTCCATTCGCGGACAATTGCTGCTGCAAGGTCCTGAACACTTTGGATAAGGTCATCCTGACGTACACGACGTCCCAATTATGCTCGATGCTTCGTCAGTCGTTACGTCAGAAGCATGCGACGTCGCATTTTTGAGTGTATTCGGTGTAACGGTGTACACATGAGATATTAGCGAGGTTTTGAACATTTGTCTGTGTATTTGAATGGGCTAAGACTGCTAAATCTTGCTATTGTCGTTAATCTTTACTTTTTTAAGTTTGTTAATTTCGTTTTCACACCTATGTTTTTAAAGTTTGATTCATTTTTAAGCTTTCGGTATATTTCGATGACATTTTGTGTGAACATCAAACAAAGATGTTATTAAAAGAAAATCATGCTACAATTGTTAGTTCTTTCTTACAGTCTCAGATTTTGCAGGAAAACAGAGTGGATACTTTTTATCTTTGCTGAGTATATAATTGTTGGTACTATAGTAATAGGTCTTGCTGCATTACTTATTTACGAGATTTACTAAACCACTCTTTGGCTGCCACATACAACAACCCGGAAACAAACACAAGCAAAGCCCATAGATTGTTACCAAGCCAATTAATAACTTTACCTGTTGAAGATAAAAGCCATGATACTATTGCACCAATAACTCCTGGAAGTGCTTCAGCAGCTTTACCAGCTAGGTTGGCAAGAAGTTTACCAAGATTAAATAGTTGTTTTTTTATCCAATCTTTTACACTTGATGGATCAGGCTTTGGAGTTGGAACAGGTGCAGTCCCTCCTCCTGTTGTAGGAATAATGGTCTCAACTAATACCCCAATAATCATACCAAAGGCAGTCAAAATACTAACAATAGTAATACCTTGCTCCCTAAACAAGGTTTTGATTCTCTCACCCAATGTTGTGTCTTCTTTTAACACCTTATTTATAGTTCCTTTTATCCTGTTTATTTGACTGCGTAATGCTTCTTTGTTTTCACTTGCCACTTCAAGTCGTGCACTTTTTTCATCTTCTAAGTTTTTTATTCTGTCACATATGCGCTCTAGTTGAAACTCATCCTCCTGCCCGGGGGTGCTAACCTGTTCTAATTTTTGTTTTTGTTTTGATACCTTGTCTAAACCTTGTAACTATCGCATTGTTGGACCTTCTGTTTGTGTTTGAACAGCAGTTTTAGGATGAGTTTCATCTATTATATCACTCACATTACTCTCAATTTTATTTACAGCATCTACTGTATTTTGTGCATCTTCAGTTGTTGAAAAAGTTTGCATTGGTATATTTTCTCCTTCTTTTGTGAGGGTATTTTTTGTTTTTGCCAAGGATGCTAATTCTGCCCTACCCTGAGCCTTTCTTTCACGTGGGGCTAAATAATCATATATTTTTAAATTATTTTTTATGAAGTCAATACCATGTTTTCTATGTAGAGTGTCCAGCGCATAAAACTTGGTTGGTTCGTTTGGATTATTTCCCTTATAATAGGTAAGAGGAACATTATCTGTTCCCAACTGAACTGCATATAACATTGTTCTACCGTTTTCGTCCTCAGCCGCTCTGAAATCATTTTTATAATCAATTCCGCTGATCTCAGCATTAACTTCAGTAAAAAATTGATCTACTAACAACCTTTTTGGTGTTAGTTGTTCTTCTGTTTTATATTCCCCTTGAAGCCGATTAATATGGTTATTTTCATTTACAATTTGTCTCTGAAATTCTGAGCCAGGTTGTATAAATTCTGGTTCGTCATCATAATATTCCTCATATTCATCTGGATCGTACACAGGATTGTCAAATCCTCCTTCAGCCATTGTTTATTTTATTTAATTTTAAAAAATATATTTAAAAAATAAAAATAATGTCGGCTTACGGAAACAAACTCAGCCCTCATAGAAAACTAAGAGAACCTCATGGTGCCAAAGGCATCCGCACAAGTGTAGTAATAACTAATAATCCCTCAACAATAGACCAAAACCAGCAACTGCTTGTAAGATTTCCAAATCTAAGTACTAATGATGTAATAGTTCGTCTTGCCTTTGAAATAGAACTTAAAAGCAGAACAGACGCCAACGCTACTCTATTTCAAAATCTGGGTAGAACAATTGTGAAAAAAATGACAATAAGAATAAGTGGCAATGAAGTCATGTCAATAGATGACAGTGATATATATCACAGTTATGTAGATTTATGGAAAAGCCCTACCGAACGACAAAACACAGTTTACCAAGGTATTGGTAAAGCAAACATGTTAAAACATAGAATTGGTGCGGGAGATAAATCCTCAGACACCAAAGATGAAGCTATAGCAGCAGCTTATGGAAATAGATTTTGTATTCCACTGGACTTTGAAATGTTAGAAAGTCATATGCCATTTTATCAAGCGGGGCTTGGCGATAGGTTTGAATATGAATTAACGTTTAACGATTATAACAAAGTTATCAAAAGCAGTGATGCTGATTCATCTTATGTAATAAAAAATATCTGCTTGGAATTTGATACGGTTAGTGATGTTGAATTAGCCAGACAAATAAGACAGCAAATCAATGGTAAGATAGTATTTATGTATGATCGTATCTTGCGACATAGAAAAATAATAGCAAACAAATCTGAAACCATTTGGAACATTAACATTAATGCACCAGCACAGAGCATGAAAGCTATTGTAATGCTGTTTGAAGACCCAGAAAGAACAAGTGCAGAAATCTATTACAACCCAAAGATTGAAAAGGTTGAAATGACAATAGAGGGAGTACCAAATCAGTTGTATAGTCAGGGCATGAAGGCATATCAACATTGGGATGAAATCAACAAATATTTTGCCTCGACCTCAAAAAGAAACAAAGAGACAGAAATAGTAGCGAGGGAATTAAACTTTACCAATGTTTCTCTTGAGACCTATCTAACAAAATCATATGCTTTGTAGCTTGACCTTAGAACATGTGATGACAATTTATTATATGGCAGTGGAAGAAGAATAGAAAACGGCAGTGAAGGCATAACGATATTAATAAATAAAAAAGCAGATGCAGATCAAACTTTAAATATTTATATATATATAATACAAGATGCGCAAATCAATTTCGAAGATGGAAGATTCAAAGAAGTACGATACTAGTTTACAACAAAAATATCCTAAATATCCACACAGTGCCATTATCTGTGGTCAGACAGGCTGTGGCAAAACAGAGTTTGTTCTTGACATACTTGAAAAAGAGTAAGTTGGAGTTTTTGAACATATAATTATTTTGTGTCCAACCATAGAGTGGAACGAGGCTTATAAAAATAGACCCTGGATAGGAGATGTAAGACACCCAAAAGATAAAAAAAATAACAATTGTCAATCCCGTGAGCAACGGTAAAGAAATGCTACAAGAACTGTTGCGTTTATTTTTCAATAAATATGCTGGCAAGCCCACATTATACATTATTGACGATTGCTCAGCCACAAAAGAATTAACAAAGAAAAAATATATGTTATCAGAGTTGGCATTCTCTGGCCGCCACGCCAAACAATCAGTATGGGTTATTTCACAGAGATATAATTCTGATTGAAAGATTTGAGAGAGCAAGCAAAATGGTTGTGTATGTTTTACACTAAAGACAGAGATAGTTATGAAAATTGTTTGAGAGAAAATGATGTTATTCCGACGCTGGAGGAGAGAACCAGAATAAGAAAAGCTTTAGCAAAAACTAAATATTCAAAGTTAATTTTGAGGACTGACCAACCAACTGGTTATTGGGTTGAATAATTTCTACCAGCAATTCTTTTTTTCTAACAGCATTGCTTTGTTGCTAATAGTAATACTAACAGCAAAGTAGCAATACTGACATGAAAATATAATGAAAATATCAAAAAATATAGTAATGCTTATAGCATTGCTCATAGCAAAGTAGCATTGCTCATAGCAAAGTAGCAATGTTAATAGCAATGCTTGCAGCAAATTAACAATGCTAATAAAAAAATAGCAATATAATTAACAATGCTATTAACAATACTAACAATTACTACTTGCATGAATATCGCAGCTGGTTGTTTTATGTTTTATGTTTATTTCAAGATAAAAAATAAAATTATTAATATAAAAATGAATGCGGAAGAACTATTACAAGATATATCAGAAGGTTTCACAGAACATGATGAATCAAAGCAACAAGAAACAAAAAAAGAAAGGTTATCAGCCATAGTGGTTGGCGGTGGTAGCCGTCAATATTTGGGTAAAGACATACAACTCACGAGTATAGATGGCATGTCCCCGGATGAAATTAACAAACTTTACTGGAGATATGAAGCAAGGCTTGGGGCAAGCATGACCAAGACTTTAGTCAATTCTTTTATTAACTTGTATGTGATGGGAGTATCAAAATATTTTAATGTAACCAATCCACCAAAACTGATAGAAGATTTGGAGGAAGACCCATTTATTAATCATGCTTTGACAAGCGCTTGTTGTGAGTTGTATTACAGGTATGGAATGTGTTTAGCACCGGTTACAGCAATACTGACAACTGTTAGACATATTGATTTTAATAAAAATAAAAATATAGATAATATAAATGGAGAACCAAGAGAGTGAAGTTATACCTGTTGAGGTTGAACAACAAAAAGTAAAAAATCCAAAAAGAATAGAAGCTGGAAAAAAAGGAGCAGCGGCAAGAAAGGCAAAGCGTTTGCTTCAGGATGCAAAGCAAGATGCTGAAAAGCAAGATGCTGCAAATCAAATAACAAAAATAACAATAGATGAAGAGGAACCAGAAATCAAAATAAACGTATACAAAAATTATATTCCGCCGTGTCTGGTTTTATTAGGTATTGCTGGGTTGGGTTTGTATACTTATAACAAAAAATCTGCTACGCAACCTGTACAACCTGCTGCTGTTCATGTTGCACCAAAAGACCCGTTTGATTGTTTTTAATAATTTATTTAAAAAAATAATATAAAAAATAATATAAAAAAAATGGCAGCAAGTATTGACGGAAAACAAATTGTAAATATGATGTATCATGCAGGAGTGGAAACACTTCTAACTGTTGGATATTCTGAGATTGGCAGAAAACTACTAAAAAGACCAGCACCTAAAGTGGATTTTAATATGACAGATTTTGGGATGCTGTCTGTGGATATAATGTTAGCAATGGCTACGAGGGATATGTTGATTAAGCAAGGTATTATTCCTGCGGATATTATGAAATAATTTTAAAAAATATATATAAAAAAATGGCAAGTGCAGTAGCAATGATGATAGGTGGCGCATTAACAAACGCATTGGCGTTTAGCGGTTCAAATTATTTCTTTTCAAAAATGGGAAGTCATTCAGATGAGGAAAGACAAGGACATGTCAAAGCCGTAGAACAATTAAACGCATTAAACGCAGCACAAGCGGAGTGGAATAAAAAAAGGAGCATCATACAGAGCAGATTTTTGATGATGTAGACCAAGCTATGAAACAGTATTATTACATAACTGGCAAACATTTGCTTTTGGAACCGGAGCCCAAGTTGAGTGATTTTTATACACCATCTCCGGATCAACAGAATAGAGAAATTACGTTTATTGTGGTGGGCATGGCTGCAACTGGATTTGTGGCGTATAAATTGAGTTCATAAAAAAAATTAGTTTAAAACTATAATTACTTTGGATTTCTTTGGATTTGGAATGACTACGTATGTTTACTTTGAAATAACCTTTGAAACGACTAAGTCATATGCATGATACCTATTTGTTTTGTTGTTCTTACATGGTTTTAATCCAAGTGGTCGCATATAATATGGTGGTTTAGCACTCTTCTCTAATTTATCTTTGAGATGACCAGGCGCCCATACTTCACCATTGTCTAATAATGTCAATACCATGGATGGACCATATTCAGTATCCACTATTTTCGTATCTGTAATAGTGTATATTTTATTTACTTCCAAGTCTGTCCATTTCTTTGTGCTATTTTGATATTGCTCTTCGAGCAGTTCATCAAATCGTGCAGTTGTGATTTCCATTTTTTCTTTTTAGTTATATAAAGTTTAATCTTTATTAGAAAAAAATGGAAAAGATTTATTACAGCCCAAAAGGATTTTGGAGAGGTTACACAGCAGTTAAAAAATTAGCAAAAGAGGCTGGTGTTAGTGAAAAAAGGCATTAGAATTTTTAAAGAAACAAGCTGTGTGGCAGATTTATTTACCCGCACCAAAGAAAATAGTTAGACTCAGGTTTGATGTTTCTACTAAGAATGGAGTGCATCAAGCTGATTTGTTATTTTTACCGCATGATACTTTTGGCTTTGGTCGTGGACGCAAGACATATAAATATGCGTTGACTGTGGTTGATATTGCAAGTAGATACAAAAAAGCAGAGCCACTGACTTCCAAGGATAGCAAAGAAGTTGCTAAAGCATTTGAAAAAATATACAGTCGGCATTTGAAATATCCAAAGTTATTACAAGTAGATCCAGGCAGAGAATTTATGGGTTCAGTATCACAGTTGATGGCAAAACACAAAGTAAATATCAGACGGGGCAGAACAGAAATACACAGAGACCAAGCTTTAGTGGAAAGATTTAACAGAACATTAGCTGAAAGATTGTTTGGTTATCAGTATGCTAAGGAAATAGATTCGCAAAAACGTAATAGAGAATGGGTAAAGAGATTACCAGAAGTTGTTAAAGCCATAAATGCGGAGACAAAAAAGCCCCCTCCTGTTGAAACAAAAATATTAAAAGATGATCCTATCTGTATGAATGCAAGTGTAAGATATTTATATCAACCCGGGGAACAAGAAGGTGGAAGACGCAGAGCAACTGATCCAATGTGGAGTGTAGATATTCACAAGATTAAAAGTTATATGGTGACGCAAGGCATAAGAGTATATTATTTGAAATTACCAGCGCCACAGAGAGGATTTGTCAAAGAAGAACTACTTATTGTTCCTGCTGATACCCAAATTCATACGTTTTTATAGAAACCATGTGCATCAGTTGTAATTCCATCTTCTCGTATATATCTTTTTGAGTAAAATGGTGACAGTGTTACTTTGTTTACTGTTATGCCGTATATTTGATGCTTTATTGGTCGTATCATATTCATTTTATGGGTGTATTTTTCTTGCCAAACAATGCATCCTTGTAGTTTTCAAAGTTTGTTTGTTTTTTGGTTACATATTCTTTTACACCCTTTGCTTTCTTAATAATCTGCTCATTCACTTTCAAAATAGAGTCTTGTTTGGATCTTAATCCAATATCCTCAACTGTAGGAACACCAGGACATTCATCTTTTATTTTACCTATTGCGTTCTTAATAATCTCCTCATCCGCTTCCAAAATAGAATATAGTCCGGATCTTAACTCATCCGGTTTAGAATATAGTTCAGGTCTTGATTCAATATACTCAACTATAGAAACACCAGGACATTCATCTTTCATTTTATTTATTACTTTTTCAATAACCTGCTCATCCGCTCTCAAAACAGAATATAGTTTGGGTCTTAATCAAACATATTCGGCTATAGCAACACCAGCACATTCGTCTTTCATTTTACCCAATACTTTTTTTTGGTTTGTATCATCATGCATTGGGTGATTTTGAGAATAATCACTTAGATCATACTCATCTTTCATTTCAGCCATGTCTTTGTATGCATCATCTGTTTTGATGTTTACCAGTAGGCTGTCAGTGTCTGTGTATAATAAAGTACAGTCATTTCCGTACCTTTTCTTTAGGGTACTATAATACCAATCATACATCATGTACTTTGATAAATCCAATACTGACATCCCAACATAGATTGGTTTGTTTAATGTTAATTTTGTTTTGTTCACATGTATTGCTGACAATTCATCTGAAAATTTTATACGCCTGTTAAAGTTGGGTTTGGCTATTATTTTTCTTATCTTTTCATTTTCAAAGCCGTCAGTTCTGACTAGTTTTATATCAGTCCGCTTGCGTAGATTTTCCATTGTTTTGCCAAACACAGAGTTGTTCATAAGTTTGTAAAAATCTTTTTCAAATTGTGATTTAGCTTTTTTTCTAAGTTCTGTATTTAAAAAAAAAAAGTTCTGTATTTAGGTTTATGTATGATGCCATCCATGGTTTTTCATTAAATTCTAATACTCTGTGTACTTGTACTTCTTTAGTTTCATGCCTAAAGATAAATACAGTTGCAGGTTTTTGTAATGTATCACATATTTTTCTTTGTCCCTAAGATTGGGGACTAGTTGTTCTATATTTATCATGCTATTATTTTCTAACAGATCTTTTTGGTATTCAGACAACCATTCTTTTTCCACTGCTAATCTTTCCGGTGCAAGCGGATAGTCATTGTGAGCTTCATGAAGTTCTTTAGGATATTCCAAATCAACTTCAAGCATTTGTCCTTTGCCAGGTTTTGGTTTAGAAAATGTTCCACTCTTGTTTTTGGTTTTCCAAACAAAGCCAGAATATGGAAGTGGCTGACTCATTGCCCATCCATAAAGATTATTTGCATCAAAATACATTAAAAAGTTGTTTTCCTCGTTAGGGTTATAACCAACTACATGTGGATTGTTTGCTTTGGCATATCGTTTTGATACCATACTTATGCCACCTCGCATTCCTTTTTCTATGAATAAGTGCATGTCAATGTCTCTCAAAAGTTCTAAATCTATTTTTGAATGTTTAAGTAAAGCATCCCAAGATAATCCAGGTGCTGTATAGTAATGCAAGGGATCGAGTTTATATGCATTCATGCATGTTTTTCTGAAAGTTTGAAATACATCTGCTAAGAGAGTTACATCAGTTTTTAGATATAAATCATGATAGTCTCCAAGAGTTTTACAGTCAAACTCTTTCCATATTTTTTGAGCGTATTCGTAATCTTCTTGGGTAATACCTTCACCTCTTAATGTACTGTAAAATGCTTCTATGGCAGGTAATTGCGTTTCCTTAAATCTTTCCATACTGTCCATATATTCGTATGGATAAACACCTTTTCGTAAAAGTAAATCTGTTTGTTCTCCAAACTGATTTTTGGTAATTTTGAAATCAGATTTGTCTGTTGCTTTAACCAATTTTTCCAGAGACGAAGCCATAAACTGAAAGCTATCCAAGAATCTAAGTTGTTCGACACTAAATGAAATATACTTTTCAGCGTTGTTTGGAATGCATGTAATATTACCTGTCATTTTATGTATCTTTTGCATTATAAGATGACTATCATATCCTTTGAGGTTGTGAAATACAACAGGAATGATTGTTTTATTTGGTTTTAGTTTTAGTTTTAGGTTGCAGATTTTATGTGCTTCACCTCTGTATTCTCCTGTAAAATGACAGTGGTCTCTTACTCTACCGTTTTTATCATTTTTTATTTCATCCTCACATATCCAGCAATGTGTTGCTTTTTCATGATCTTCCTCATTTTGCTGCGTCATGATTAATGGTTTTGGGTGAGCAAAATATTTTATTAATGTTGCTCTTCTCACATTCTAAGTAATTTAAAAACTTTCCAACAGCATCTTTGCCTCTGTAAATAACAGGTTCTTCAGCTTTACCATCATATCTGACAACCTGGTATCCAAAACCACAAACTTCGTGTACATTTTGAATTTCAGATTTCTTTCCAAATTTGATTGATTGCGGTTTGATTAAACGCTCAAAATCAGCATATATTGCAAAAGGCACAGGCATCTGATTTTGATGATTTTTAAATTGTGTGTGATTTTTACCTTCTTTTGGCATTTCTATTCTGCAAGATTTTTTATTAATACCCTCACAGTCTTCTCTGTGTTTGGTAATTAGATCTTCTCTTGAAAAGCCGTAAAGACAACGATCGCAGAAATAAGTTTTACCGTGATATTTGTTTTGATCATAAAGTAATCTATTTAGATTTTTAATCCAGCAATAGTGATATTTTGTTGTTATTGTTTTTGGTTCGTTGGGATAATCATCAGGGTTATAATTGTCATCTATAATTCCTTCTTCATTATTTGGATCATCTTTATCTTCATTTTCTAAATCAACCTCAACGTCTTCGGAAATTAAAAGCAAGTTAATTCTTTTTATTTCTTGCGGTTGCTCTGATATTCTATATGGAAATATAGATTCCCTTTTTCCTGTGCATCCGTAAACATTAATAGCAAGGTTGTTTTGTTTTTCTACTTTGAAAATTTGTGAAATTGGAGTGGGAGAGTCAATACCATCCATATTCAACTTACCCATGTGTTTGTTATAACTAGATATCCTAGTTGGATTATTTTTATTAGACCACAAAGCAGAAACCAATGCCACTTCCAAGCACTTATTATCTTCATTATTAACATTAATTATTGCTTTTTTATCAGATACTGCTTTAGACAAAGGAATATATGAAGAACCTTTTAATGGTTCATACTTTGCAAAATTTAAGTAAAACGTAACACAGTGATCAATCTCCAATCCAGATGCTGTGTTTGTAAATCTTTCAAGACTCTCTTGTATATTTTCAGATGATTTATCGTAAAACTCATTTATTTTTTCAGAGTTTAAGATTGCATTTTGCTCGCTGTGTAATACTGCTGTAGTGTATTTTTTGGTAGCACCATCGTCTTTGAATAAATTTACAGTGAGACCTAATTGAAACTTTAATCCATTCATCTTTGTCAGCTCTTTGATAATTTGTTTTGTGATAATTGATTTCTTATCACGGAATAGTTTTTGAGGGTCTTTGTATTTCTCGGCAGATATCTCGTATGCTTTGAAATAGCCACACATTGGTTTGTCAACCAGTTTTAATTCTTCTTTAGATTTTCTATCATTAAGCTCTTTCAATTCATTTATAACATTGTCTCGTGATTTAGCATATTTCTGATTTTGCTCATCTTGTTATTTATCATATTTCTGCTTTTCTCGTTGACGTTGTTTCTTAGCACGTCGTCTCTTGAGTAAATTTTCTAATGTTTGAGATTTAACCTCTTTTGAAGTTTCTTTTGGAACTTCTTTAAGAGGTTTTAATGCATTTATACCGTTAGATAGTGTCTGCTTATCTATTACACCTGTATCAAACAGGCGTATTAAATTTCTTATAGTCTCTTCGTTTTTTTCCATTTCCTTTATTTGTTATATATTTAAAAAAAATATATTTAATACAAAAATAATTATATAAAAAATAGACAATGGAAATCAATGTTTGCAAACTTCTTAAAATTGGATTACATAATCCATGTAAAAATAAGCCAACAAAAGATTCTAATTATTGCAGTTTGCATAAATATAGATTAAAAACAAGTCATGCATTACCGTGTCTAATATGTAAAAAAGGCACTTCTGCAAAATATCAAGTGTGTGTTGGTTGCGGTGCAGCTTCAATTAGAAAAATGAACGATTATTGGAGGTTAAAGTCGTACAACGCTGAGTGTCTCAGATTTAGACGTATTGAGGTTTAAATTATATTTTGATAACTATAAAAAAAAATTAAACTTCCAATCTTCACTACCCCTATTTTAAAAAAGTTTTAATAAATCAAGTAAATCACCATTTTATGGTGATTTATTATATTTATATATATACAGGGCTGGCGTGGCGCAGTCGGTAGCGCGGCGGATTTGTAACCGGAGGCCCCGGGTTCAATCCCCCGTGGTGCCACTGAGTTCCGTCGGTGTGTTCTTGGGCAAGACACTTGACCTTAGCCTCGTCCGTCGGATGGGGACGTAAACCGGGCGGTCCCGTGTATCGGTCTATCCTCCGAGCACGTTAAAGAACCATAGGAATCTATTCGATAATAAGAGTAGTGCAGGTTCCCGGATTCCTATGTATCCTTCCCCTCTCTCTGGGGCGGCTCTAAATAACCTATACTGTGTTGATGAGCCGTTAAACAACATTCAATTCAATTCACTATTATATATATGTATTTTAGGCGTTTTCTGTTGTAATTTGAGGCGAAACAGGGTGAGACGAAAATTACAACAGAACGCATATAATACATATATATCCATGTCTAAACTTAGGTCAAATTTAAGGACATGTATCAAACGACATATTACCACTTATTCCATTCTAGTTAAATATCATATACATGTTCCTGCTGTTGGCCTCTATTAAGTGTGTGTTTTTCGTTGTCGTCAAATATTCAAAATGACCGACACGATTACCCAAAGTTTACATAGAGTTATATATAGGAAACTTGTTTCTTGGGTTGGCCTCTACCATGTTTATGTTTTTCAATCACATCATACCAGTAGAGCGTCTACAGGTTCACTTGGACCTCTTGTTACATTGTCTCTTGGTTTGTGAGCTTTCAGGGGCGATAAAAGAGGTGTAATACGTCAACGTCCCCTTTCTTTTCAGCATTTAGGGTCCATAGTTACATGGGAAATGCATTCACATGCTTTTCTGAATAATTTTCTGAAATCTACACATTCAAAGCTTCTATCTCGCATTTTACATACAAATCGCTCAAACAAATCATTCAAATGACAATTTGTGTTATGTAAATGCAGTGTTAACCAATCACGCAGATACATGTATATTATAAGGTCTCGTATCCTTTCATTTTATCCAACTCGTTTATGTCGATTCTTACGGATGGCGGGAGGTGTACAGTACTGGTTTTACCCAAGAAAAGTGGGTGGTCTGCCTCCACCACAAAAGGACTGACATATATAACATTAAAATGTGTTGAAAAATAACGTTCAAATGTCACTAATACACAATCACTCGTATATGGGCCTATATGGCAAGGCTCATACAAATAATGTGTTTATAATGTAATCGCATAAAGCATTTATGTATTTTTAGAATATGGGTGTGAGTCCGCATGTGTTATAAACTTATAATAATGGAGGCAACAACTCGTGAGCCTAGTTTACTAGATATCCAAAGGAGATCACATTCGTAATACATATATACTACGTGTTTCTCATATTATCCCATAACTTACGGTGTGGGAGTGGAATAACACTATTTTATATTTTCGATATACCACTAGTTATATAAGAATGCAAATGAGCCTAGTACGCTCTGTCAAAAAAAGTCGATAATGACTATGATCCAATTCCCACGGTTTATGTCTGTTTCGCGTTTTAAAGCGACAGGCAAAATGTAATAAAAGTCGATATATGAGTTATGTGATAAATAGGATCTAACATTCGTTCTCATTCATTATAGAATTTATTAAACTCGTTAGCAAAAATGATATAATGCTCGGCAAAAGCCTCGCATTATATCATTTTGCCAACTCGTTTAATAAATTCAATAATGAATGAGTACTCATGTAAGATCCTCTATATATTATATTCTAGTCACTACTTACTTTCGAACACTTCTCTGTGGTTATTTTCTACGGTGGATTCATGGCGACTCTCTTGCTGTATTGTTTTACCTTGCAGTGTTCGAATTGCCTCGCCCTGCTGTAGAATCATTTCACTTTGCTTTGTAATCACATTGCCCTGCTTCTCAATTAGCTCGGCTTGCGACTGGATTGTTTTACGCTGAGTTTCAACCGTTTCGACCAGCATCTGTATTGCGTTGCCTTGTTTCCATATGGCTTCTTTCTGACTGTTTATCAGTTTATCCATATTTTCAAATTTCTCCCATATTTTGTCATCAGGCAACAAATATATCCCATTAATCGTACAGCAAAAAATTAAAACAAATATGTGTATCACCGCCATTGCTACGTTCTGTTTGCTGACAGAGTGTTGGTTTATGTAATGTTTTGATACGTGCACAGATTATAATTATAGATAATCAGACACACAAGTGTTTACTTAGAGATAATCTGAAACACAAGTGGTGCAAAGTTTGTTGGATATACGTGCCAGTTGATACAAGTAAAACACGTCTCAAGCAGACGAGCTACAATTTATTACACAGCAATGGATAAACAATCAAAATATCTGATAGAAATAAATAATTATAATTAATACCCAAAGCTAAATGAATACATGCAAGTGTTAAGTAATACTGACCGTTCCAAGTCGGTAACCCTTCCTTCACCACCCTTTGCTGTATTTGTTTTTGTCATTGTATAATTAATTATATATTGCTCCTTGTTTGCAGTACAAAGCGGACCTACGATGCCATTGTGCTTGGACGCTGTGGTTTCTATCGGACCCTATATCTCATTTTCTTATAGTTTATGCAATTTCCCGGAAGTTGTTCGTGACAAGAAAAAGGTAAAACTGGTACCGTAGCATTAGTTTGAACTGATAACTCAGCAGATGCATTTCTTCTATGATAGTTGCTTGAATAGTCTTATGACGAGCACAATTGTTGTTAAGGACCTATTTCGACCCTGTTGTATGTGGGTGTGGGGAAGGAGATAACTGTGAATGAATGAATGAATGAATGAATGAATGAATGAATGAATGAATGAATGAATGAATGAATGAATGAATGAATGGTGTTTTACGGCACGTCGACACTTAAATAGGTCATATTGTGCGCAAAAAGGATGAATCATGAAAGAATGAAGTAGTAAATAAAAGTAATGTAAATGTATAAAGGTAGACTATATACAAATAAAGGATGATGTGGTAGCAATATAAACTATGTATATATGTAAATCAACAAATGCCCGCCAACGGGCTTGAAAACGTTAATATATATAGGAAAGTATTATATTGATTTATAAAGTCTGATTTCTTTAAGGAAATCTGAAACAAGACTAAAATCTATAGTATCAAATAACTCTTTCAAAGTATTAACTGTGTAGTATCTTTGTCGCATAGGATCAAAATCTACACATTCCAACAATATATGTTTGACCGTTAACGGTGCAAAACAGGGTATACATTCTGGAAACTGCTCACCTTGTAATAAATATGAATGAGTACAGCGTGTATGCCCTATCCTGACCCTGGCTAGGACAACTTCCTCTCGACGAATGGGTCTACTAGAAGGACGCCATTCTCCGAGTAACGGTTTAATGGAATGGAGTTTATTGTTCACCGACAAGTCCCAAGCGGCTTGCCAAGAGTTACGAATATATGTGTTGATACAACTTTTACAATCAGTATAAGGTAATTTGCTATTAGATATATATAAACCTAATGCTGCCTTAGCAGCAGTATCAGCTCTATCATTACACGTAGTCCTACATGGCAAGAAAGCCAGCATAGAATAATAACATTATCAACTATAAGAGAACTGTACCTTTTTAAAAGTGGAAGCACAACTGGATAATCATGTTTCATATTATCCAGTGCTTGAAGAGATGAAAGGGAATCAAAAAAGATTACGAAATGGTCATCATCAGATTCCTGAATAAAACTTAAGGCAAGTTGCCTTAAGTTCAGCTGCGAAGATAGAGGCCTTGTCAGGCAGGCGGCTCTTTATGATACGTGTGTGAACGACAGCTGCTGCAGCTACATTGTCTCCATCTTTAGAACCATCTGTGTATATATGTTGAAAGTTACTGCATTTCGATTTAATTTCATTAAATTTGCTTTGAAAGATAGTAGGATCTGTAATGGATTTGTTATTATTACAAAGATCAAAAAAAAAAGTGTTGTTGTTTCCAAATTCCACAGTGGAATTTGTGGTACTTTGTACTTGGCAATCAAATTTAGGTCAATTTCAGTGTCTCTTAATTTTGGTTTAATACGAAGACCAAATGGTCGAATGGCCTTCGCGTTTCGATCTAAAAGAAGTTCATAATTAGGATTAAAAACAATATCGAAAGTTGGATTTGAAGGGTTAGATTGTAAGTTAATGGTATACTGAAGGGCTAATTTGTCCCGTCTATGAGACAGTGATGGTTCATTAGCTTCATTAGCTTCATTATAGACTTTCGGCTGGTGTTGTACAAAAGGCTCCTAAGGCGAGTCGTAATCCTTTATTATGTTTAGGATCGAGCATCTGCAAGTAAGACTTACGGGTCGATCCATATACTATAGAGCCGTAGTTCAGCTTGGATCTGATAAGAGATCTGTAAAGTCGCAAGAGGACTTTTTGATCTGCTCCCCAATTAGTGTTTGCAACAACTTTAAGTAAGTTAAGAGCTTTACGGCATTTGACACTCAAGTACTATTTAAGGTGTGGTATAAACGTTAATTTACGGTCAGAAATAAGACCTAGGAATTTCGTCTCATCCACTATTGGTAAAGGTGAACCGCCCAGTGTTAGATGAGGGTCTTTGTGATGTGTGCGTAGTTTGGCAAAAGTGCATACAATTGGTTTTAGATTTAGAAAATTTAAAACCATTTTCATCAGACCAGGTCTGAAGTTTATTGAGACATTGTTGTAATTGTCTTTCATTAGTATTCATGTTTTTTTGCACGATAACATATAACAAAGTCGTCAACATATAGAGAACAATCCACACCTGGGCCCCGTTTTATGAAACAACTTACGACCATTTTGATCGTAAATCAATTTCTTAAATGCTTCACTATAAATTACACTTTTCAAATAAACGTGATTTCATTTCATTTTCTTAAACATGTGATATTTCTGCACTACGTGCACACATAACTGTCTGCATTGAATGCTTAGGGAAACAAAGTGAACGATTTTAAAATTTAAAACTTATCGTAAGATGTTTAATAAAACAGGGCCCAGGACTGATGCCTTTTACTATACTGTTAATCTTTATATTAAAAAGCGTGACAGGGAGTATGCTGCCCTGTGGAACACCCATCTCCTGTTCATGAATATCAGAGGGGGTTGAACCCATTCGGACACGAAACTGCCTACCATCTAAGAATTTCTCTATAAAAATGGGTAATCGGCCTCTAAGACCAAGGTCATGAAGATCCTTCATAATACCGTACTTCCATGCAGTATCATAAGCTTTCTCCAAGTCAAAAAATACAGCGACTAGATGTTCTTTTTTATGAAAGCTTCCCTAATAAACGATTCAAATCGAATGAGATTGTCTGTTGTTCCTCGTTGGCGCTGGAATACACTTCGATACTTTGTTATCAGTTTGTTGGACTCCAGGTACCAAACGAGTCTCTTATTAATCACTCGTTCCATGGTTTTACATATACAACTCGTTAAAGCGATTGGGCGATAATTTATTGGGTCCGTATGATCCTTTCCATGTTTGGGGACTGGAATAACGATTGCTTCCCGCCAAGACTCGAGGAAGTTTCCCGTCACCCAAACCTTATTACAAATGTCAAGAAGGGTAGAGAGACAGGATTCAGGTAAATGTTTTAATAATTGATAGTGGATATCATCAGGACCAGCTGATGTATCATGAGCCTTTTTAACGGACTCTCGAAGTTCTTTGAGAGTGAATAGTTTATTGCATTTCTCCAAGTTTTTTTACTTGAAGTTCGGCTTCTTCTGTTCTTTTAGTTTTTTATTTTTCAGAAAATGTTGTTGACAATTTTCAGAAGAAGAATTTTTTTTATAAGTTTCTGCCAAAGTGTTTGTAATATCTTTGACAGATGTTATATCTCCATTATCTGTTTTCAGATGATTTACAGAGCTAGAATTACCTTTACCATTTATTTTCCGGACCATGTCCCATGTCTTCTTAAGAGGTGAGCGAGAATTCAGCCTATAGATGTAAGATCTCCAGGAATGCCTCTTGCTATCCTTGATAGTTCGACGGGCTTTCGCACGATAAACTCCAAAGTTATCTAAATTGGTTTGAGTTGGCCGCAAGTTAAACTTATTTAATGCAGCTTTACGATCGCTGACTGCCTTTTTGCAGTCATCGTCATACCATGGTTTATGTGGGCGTTTTGGATTGCAATAGTTAGATCAGCTATATCATGAAAAGTTTTGGTAAAAAGAGCAGTTGCGTCTTCGACATCCTCGAAAAAGGAAGGCTTTAATTGTTCCTCGCAAAGAGATTGAAACGTAGTCCAATCAGCCTTGCGAAGTTTCAATCGTTGCGTTTTTTCGAGAAGTGGAGGGCCGATATTTTCAAGAAATATGGGGAAGTGGTCACTTCCACAGAGGTCGTCTCCAACACTCCACGAAAAATCCATCAAAAGCGTTGAATGGCATATTGTTAAATCAATGGAAGAATGAGAGCCTGTAGCAGGATGTAAATAAGTATGCGACTTATTATCATTAAAAAGACACAAATTGTTTTTGGCTAAGAAATCCTCAATTTGCTGGCCTTTATCGTTTATATCTTTACAACCCCAGATGTAGTTGTGTGCATTAAAATCACCCAGGAGTATAAAAGGTGATGATAATTGTGCAACTAGGTGATTTAGATCTTTAAGGTCTAGTGAAGAACTAGGTGGTAAATATAAGGAACATATTGTTATAACTCTGTGCATCGTAACACTGACCTCAATAGCTTGCTAATTTGTTTTCAACGCAACATGTCTGTGAGGAATGTTTCGATTAACGGTTATCGAAACTCCACCAGTCGCCTTGTCCCCGGTATCACAAATATGATTGTATAGTGAGTGTTGTTTAAAAGATATCTTATCACTTGTCTTCAAGAATGTTTCTTGAAGACAAAAGACAATAGGGTTGTGTTCATTTAAAATTAAGCTGATTTCATCATAATTTGGTTCCAAACCTCGACAATTCCATTGAATGATCTTATTAGTTTTACCCATTATTTAGCGCTAAGACGATTTTTAATTTTATGTTTGGCCTTAGATTTAGGAGAGGTCTTAGGAGACTCAAGCCGTGACATCTCCACTGATGAATCTTCCTCCCTGGAAGAAGTCAGCTGAAGTGGCACCTCGACTAACTTTTCATGAGAGGATGGAATTGGCAGCGCAGCTGCTGGCTCTGAAATATCCATCAGCTGTTCGAATTTGTTATGCAGCTCAATAGGGCCGTTAGACACATTTGGCTGCTCCTTATGCTCCCTAGCTGGAGAAGCACTAGGCTTTCCAACTTCCTTAGTTGGAGCAGCACTAGGCCTTCCAACCGAGGAAGCATCAGTCTTACAAGGACCCGCTTTCCAATTCTGAGAAATTGACGTGCTCTTGACATTGCCAGAGCTTGCCGATTTTGTGTTTGGTTTAATGAAAAAGTTTGATTAGGTGAAAAATTTAATTTTGGTTTGTTAAGTTGTATTTGTTAACTTTTGTTTGGATTTGAGGAAGTATTCTTTGTATTTTGAATTTCTGACTGTGGTTCGTTTGCGTACTTGCATCCCTGCATTCTATGTGTGTTGCTGTTATTTTGAGTAAGAGGTCGGACTTGAAATTTTATATTTTTCTTCAATCAATGTTCGTGCTCCTGGAAAGGGAATGTTTTGTGTATATTTAACTGTTACGATTTATTTTTATTTTTTCAATTTTTCACACAATTTTGAATTTGCGTGATGTCCTAGACCGCAGTTGGTACATTTGAAGGCGTTAGGACAATCTGGTTCGTTATGCTTGAATGCAGACTCGCCACATTTACCACAAAGTTCTTCTTTAGTACACCTGGACTTGTGGTGCTCAAAGGCTTGGCAATTGTGGCATCGTAACGGGTTTGGAATGTAGGCGTCAACATGTAATTGCAGATATGTCACCTTTATTGTTTTTGGTAAGACGGGTGTTGCAAATGTGAGGACGATAGTATTTGTATTAATAAGTGTATCATTCCTTTTTATGGTTATTCGGCGAGTCGCAGTTACCAACTGTGGTGCACGCTCGTTGATAATTTTTTCTTCAGGTACTCCGGAGAGATCCGGGCACCTGATGACAACTTTGGAGATGTTCATAGAGGAATGAGGGTAGCATTTGACTTTTGTGTTTAAAATTTATGTAATTGTAAGTAAATTATCGGAGTGAGATTTTTTTTCTGTTTCAATAAGAAGAGTTTTGTTTTTTAATTTTTTAAAATTGTTTTACATGTCCAGCAATGGAATAGACAGTTTTCTGAATTGCAAAAGGTGACATATCTGCGACAGGCCTTTCCCCGTTTTCCGATTCTATGATGAGAAAACAAGAAAAGGACTGGTTGATCACTGGTTCCTCAGTATCAGATGCATGTTCTGTTGTGTTTTTCGTTTATTAGTAGTTTGTGCGTTTTGTGATGCCATGATGGGCGTTAAGAATTCACCTTCCACGCTTCTCACCCACCTCGGAGTCCAACAAGGGGACATTTGCTGTAGATATCCAACAGTCGAAGGTATACTCATATAAAGCTAACGCATCAACCCCCCCCCCACCACCACCACCACCACCCCCCCCCCCACCCACCCCCCCACCCCCCCACCCCCCCCCCCCCCACTCCCCTACCACTCTTGGAAGCAAAAAACACAGAAAAGAGATAAAAGTAGCAGACTCGGTTTTATTGAGTCTGTTCATGAGAGGTAATGTAAAGTGCAACACTTCGCATGCCTCTTAACACGGGCTTAAGCGATATTCTACTTTAAAGCCACAAAGATTGTATGAAGTAACCATATTAAGGCATTTTTTCATTGAGTTTTTTGGTTTTATTTTTTGTATCTAAGAACAATATAGAATTATCAAAATTGTTTTGCATTTAGAACAGTAAATCATAAACTTGTTGTGTGTTTTCTTCACACAAGTAGATTACAACGTATTATATATCTATACTCCCGATAATATTGAATAAAGCAAAGTTATATAATAAAAATCTACAATCTGACCTCAACTTATCTGAGGTATTAGGTCATGTAGCATGTTAGCAGTAAATAAGCAATAAATACTGAAAAGTGGATCCCTTGGAAGAAACATACACAAACAAGAGATAAATGTAGCAGACTCGGTTTTATTGAGTCTGTTCATGAGGGGTAATGTTAAAGTGCAACACCTCTCACGCCTAATACCACCGGCTTAAGCGATTTTCTACTGTAAATCCACAAAGATTGGGCTTGATGATCCCAAAGGACCAGTAAGTAATAACACTACTGATTTGTAGTCGGGGCGACTTTTTACGGCCACCACACAGCACTAAACAAACGCTAGTGTGAATGTCAATAAAAGATGTCCATGCTGTTTCAATGACGAGGTAGCGTTGGGAAATACGTCTTTAATTTGTTAAGCATCAGTTTGTAGCTATCTGCTACATTTGGTAATAAAAGAGATAATTACTTGCTATTTCATGGCTATTTAGGACCTATTTCCCAACGTCAAATTGTCATTGAAAAAGCACGAAAAGCTTTTTTATTAACTGCTAACATGCTGCAGGACGATATGCTCAGGTATATACATTATGGCCCGAGTAAAGTTTTTCTTTCAATAGCATTGTTATATTGAACAGTATCTTACTTTTATGAAGAAGAAAACAACACATTAACAAGTTATCTGTACTAAATACAAAACTGTTTTGATATTTCATTGTTTAAGAACAAAAATAAAACCAAACACAACTAGTAAAAACTTGAAAAACTTGAAAAACTTAATATGTTGACTTCATACAAAGGCTGTATTGGGAGGTCCTCATCATCTGATACAAAATTGAAAAATACTATTTGTTCATGCAAGTGTATGTCTAACAGTCATTTACAGTTACCTATACATTTTTTCTCCCCTCACACCCCTAAATACAATACGCTCTAAATAGGTCCTTAAGAATAAAACATATTGCCCTTTGAATACCTCGAGATAGATGAATAGTATGTTTGTTACACACAGTACAATGAGTATGTGCAATAGGCTTTATATATTTGATAGTTTATGACATAACAGCTTACGGTACAATGATTATGTGCAATAGGCTTTATTTATTTGATAGTTTATGACATAACAGCTTACGGTACAATGATTATGTGCAATAGGCTTTATATATTTGATAGTTTATAGCATAACAGCTTAGGGTACAATGATTATGTGCAATAGGCTTTATATATTTGATAGTTTATGACATAACAGCTTACGGTACAATGATTATGTACAATAGGCTTTATATATTTGATAGTGTATGGCATAACAGCTTACAGTACAATGAGTATGTGCAATAGGCTTTATATATTTGATAGTTTATGGCATAACAGCTTACGGTACAATGAGGATGTATGTAAAAATAAAAGATTTATCTATTTGGATGCCTTTATCTATTGGTTTAGGGTTAGGGGATGTCATTATCTATTGGGATGCCTTTATCTATTGGGTTAAGGTTAGGGGATGCCTTTATCTATGAGATGCCTTTATCTATTGGGATGCCTTTATCTATTTGGATGCCTTTATCTATTGGGTTATGGTTAGGGTATGCCTTAATTTATTGGGATGCCTTTATCTATGGGATGCCTTTATCTATCGTGATCCCTTTATATATTGTGATGCCTTTATCTATTTGGATGCCTTTGTCTATTGGGTTAGGGTTAGATGATGTTATTATCTATTGGGATGCCTTTATCTATTGGGTTATGGTTAGGTATGCCTTTATCTATTGGGATGCCTTTATCTATGGGATGCCTTTATCTATCGTGATCCCTTTATATATTGTGATGCCTTTATCTATTGGGATGCCATTATATATGTGATTTCTTTATCTATTGGGATGCCTTTATCTATTGGGTTAGGGTTAGGTGATGCCGTTATCTATTCAATTGTGATGCCTTTAACTATTGGGTTTGGGTTAGGGGATGCCTTTATATATCGTATGCCTTTATCTAGTGGGATGCCTTATCTATTGTGTTGTCTTTTTCGTTCATACATACATGATCGTCGTTGTGGTTTACTATTGCTGTCTAGTTTGTTAAAGGATGCAGTCTGGTGGGTGTCTCCTTATTTACAATATATTGTTTAATTGGGATGACAGTAGATTTGGTACACCCTAAAACACGGTGTAAATCCCTAAAGGAGTGCTTACCATTGACCGATCCAATGCGATACTCATACAGCCCACGCTTGTATTTATCGTTGCTTCTATTAATCCTAGGAAGTTTTATTTGTTTGAATGCATGCCGCCTTGGATGCCTGAGTTCTGTGAATAATACATGTCCTGTTCCACTGGTGTATTTATTGATAGTGCTTTCTCATACGTTCCGGCAGCGACTCTTATACTGTTTTCATAATTGCACATGGTAAAGTAGGAATGAACAGTTCCTTTACATTTTTCACTTTGATAACGCAATCTTATAATTACACATGGTAGCAATGCACAGTTTATTTGTGTTGTAATGCACACGCTAACGCGCATGTGAACAATTGTATTTCTGTGCTGAAGTGTAATGTGTAAGGCATGTCAAGTATGTAAACATAGAGAAGCGCGGTCGCCATCCTTGATTCAAAATGTTTGGTGGGAAGAACATGGTAAAAATCGGGAAGAATGTGTCTGGTAAGAAACGGTCGTGGCGTGTTTATGTCTTCGCGACAACAAGTTTGCTTTCAATATTGTTTTAACACCCGTGACTTGATCTATTATTATGTTAGTTTTTTGTTTTCAGTTCCTACCCAGATGTATGACTATTTTCTCTCGGCAGCTATTTTACGCTTGCGTAAAACCTTGCTTGTCCATTTATTTATATTATTAGACATGCTTGTATGCTATACATGCAGTATTCAGAACATATTACGAAGTCAAGAGTGATTTTTTCAATTCGTAACATTGTCGCACTTACACAACTATAGACAAAAGATAAAACCGTCAATTCAAGGAATATTACGTATTAAGTACATGATTTTATTTGTTTAATGTGTTCTCAGAAATCATAAATGTGTATATAGAACAAGGAGATTAAATGAAAGATAGATGTTAATTTATTGTCCGCCGCAAAATCTCGGAACAAATATGATAAATATAATACGCTTGAATTCCAGCCTTAAAGCTACACAATCCTTAGTTTAAAGCACAACAATGCAACACATAAGTATGAAGTCTCTGCTTTGCAGTATACGGTGTCGAACTGTGGTTTCAAGTTTACCCTCTATATCTGACTTTATTGGCCTAACAAAACCTGTATATATCCAAAAAACGAACATATATTCACAGCCTATCAAAATCAAATTGTTGGTATCCCTATGGGTACGAACTGTGCACCACTTGTCGCAGATTTGTTTTTATTTTGCTATGAACGAGATTTCATGTTGAGTCTTTCACCAGATACCAAGGCAGATGTTATTGAAGCTTTTAATGACACCTCTCGGTATCTGGATGACATATTGAACATTGACAACCCTTTCTTTCCATCTATGGTTAATAATATTTATCCTAAAGAAGTTCAGCTTAATAAAGCTAATATATCTGATAATAACGCTTCTTTTCTTGATTTAGATCCGTCGATTGAAAATAGTGAAATAAGTAGCAAAATCTATGACAAGAGAGATGATTTTAATTTTGTCATTGTAAATTACCCCCACTTGGATGGGGATGTTCCCCGAGCAACTTCTTATGGGGTGTATGTGTCTCAACTTATTCGTTTTTCAAGAGCTTGTTGAGGACTTTAATATTCGTAATCTTTGTATTTAAGGACTCTTCTGCGACAAGGACTATCACGACCTGACTTCTATGGTGATGTGATTTATAATCTTCGTAAGATTCTTGGTCATGATCACTTTCATACTATCTTTGTTAGACTTGTTAAACAGTTTATCAAAAGAGGTTATGACCCTATCATTTTGCAACGTACTGCATGCTTGGTGGTGGACCCTTTTACAGTTCGTCACTATGCTTTCCTCTTTAATTGTACGATGACCGGACAGGCTGTGGACCCTATGATTGGGACGGTGGCGTTTGATATTTGTCTATGATCTTTCTTGTCGTGCCCTTAATGCTTTATTCTCTTGTTGCTCTCGCTTCTGCCAAGTCATTGAGTACCTTCATTGTGGCTTTCTAGGCTATTTTTTTTTTGTATTATGTTTACACGAGCATATTTGTGTTTTACTTATATTGCCTATTGATGCTGCCTTGTTGGTTATAGATTAGATCATGGCGGGGATTTCTTTATTTACACTGTCCTGTTTTAATGGGATGACAGTAGGGTAAATGTGAGGTTTGGTGCAACCTAGAACCGGTTTAAACCCCCAGTGGCCTACTTTGCCACTGACCGTTCCAAGGCGGTTGCCCTTTTGTCAACCCTTTTGTTTTTGTGATGTCGTTTGCTTTTATTATTACTTTTGCCTTCTTGTTTGTCTGTTTGCGTATTTGTTTCTGTGTTTTGTAGTTGACTGTCCTCGGCGTGCTTAAGTCTTTTCTAAATACCATTCATATCAATTATTAGAAATGTTCAAAGCAAATTGTTTTTGCTCAAACTTTTATTTAATTATATTGCAATAGGTTTTAAATCAAAATGATACTGGATAAATAAATTGAGATAAATGTTTAAAGTTTTGTAAAAAGTTCAAGATTTCCGTGTATCCCTTGAACGTCGGTCCTAGTCAATAAACATGACCGTGTTATGATAAACAGACATGTATAACTCTGATCAATAAACAAAAAAACAAAAAGCAACACATACTTTTGTAATTACTTGTATTGGTTTTTTTTTCAAACAAAGAATCATTGCAAATTAAACAAAGTAGATACAAAAGTCAATCAGGAAATGTATCAAGGATCACAGTCAACCAAAACTACGCATAGAAAAAAACAATTACAATGAAGAAAAAACAGACTAGGTATATGACATAAAAACATAAAAGGGTTGACAAAAGAGCTGTCGTCTTGGAACGGTTAGTGGCAAAATCATGGCCGCTGGGGTTTTAAACTAGGTTCCATGGTGCACCAAACCTCACTTTTACCCTAATGTCTTCCCAATAAAATGATACATTGTAAAAAAAAAATCTCCGCCATGATATATCCTCTAACAAACTAGGAAGCATTAATAGGTGTGATTCCGTCATAATTTGCATTGAACAAAACAACAACATCAATAAAATGCCGTAACCAATGACCTATGGACTTATCTTTAAGGACCTATTTCGAGCCTATTGTAGCGGGGCAGGGTAAAAAATGTCTATAGCTGTAAATCACTGTTACGCATACATGAGCATTGTGTTCTTCAAGTTGTATCAGATTATGAGACCTTTCCAATAAAGCTTGTGTATGAAGTAAATATATTAAATACAAAATTAAGGTCTTCCTTATTAGTATTTTAGTTTTATTCTTGTTCTTAAAAAAAAGGATATTATCAAAACAGTATGTTTTTTCTTCATAAAAATAAAATACAAAGAATTGTAAAGCTTACTCGTAGATAATATATCGCGCATTAATGTATACACCTCAGCTAATCGGTCATGTAGCATGTTAGAAGTCAGCAAGATGCTTTTCTTTTTAGGCAGGTATCGTTTGGGAACAGGTCTTTAAGTCGTGTAAGCGCTTCACCAATCGTTGTGTTGTGATTGTCGTGTTAATTGACAACTTCATTTGTTCATTTGGTTTAGTTTGTGGTAGAGTCCGGGCCTACGGTGCCATTGTGTTTGGTGCTATAGTTTCCATTGGACCATTTTCTAATTCTTATAGTTCCGAAAATAAGTATATTTTACATATATATTTTTAACAGACATCTTTCATGTACAACTAGGTATAAAATTCGAAAGGAAATGTAGCTTTCACAGAACACAGTCAACCAAAACACGCATCAACAAAAATAACAAAATCAAATTAAAAAAACGTATATTACATGTACGTTTATTAAATACTGTGAATTGAATTGAATGTTGTTGAACGGCTCATCAACACAGTATAGGTTATTTAGGCTGCCCCAGAGAGAGGGGAAGGATACATAACCCTACTCTTATTATCGAATAGATTCCTATGGTTCTTTAACGTGCTCGGAGGATAGACCGATACACGGGACCGCCCGGTTTACGTCCCCATCCGACGGACGAGGCTAAGGGAAAGTGTATTGCCCAAGAACACAACCGACGAAACTCAGTGGCACCACGAAGGACTTAATCCGGGACCTACGGGTACAAATCCGCCGCGCCACCAACTGCGCCACGCCAGCCCTCATTAAATACTGTGATTGAGTTTAAGGAAATGTAATTGAATAGGATTCTGAATTAGTAAACAGTTGATAGCATTATACATGAAATAAATATAAAAAAGTATGAAACTGTCTCTTTTTTAATATAACAAAACTGCAGTAAATGTAGTAAATTTGTAATCCGGTTCTCCCCGTACATGGGCGTCAGTTTCATAATACTGAGTGACCCATACATACTGGGTTTCCTCGACATAAGCTACGATCATGTTGCCGCCCATAGCATCATTTGCAGCACCCGGTGCCGAAGCAATGGCGTCAGCGGTGTTCTTTCCGTCCATCACAATTTTGAGAACAGCGTTGGAGTTGTGCACACCAAAAAATACAGCGAAGAGATACACACCGCTTTGCTCGCAAGTGAATATCCCGTTATCTATATTGTAGCCACCTCCATCCATGTAGAAATATTTGTTGAAAATAAGTATCTGTCCTGCAGTCAATCTCTCAGTATGGTCTATGTAAACAGTGAACGCTACATGACCTAAAATATAAGAAATAGTGGTACAGAGATTTACCAGATGCAAAAGGTAGGGACAAAGTCCGAACACGAACTGTGACATTCACATAACAAAGTCAACAGAGAGCAAACAGATATTACATGAATAAATCATTCAGAAAAAAGGATATGACACCACAAATAAACGAGGCGGCAATAAGGGTACCGCCTTGAAATGGTCTGTGGCAAAAAGGCCGTTGGGTGTTTAGACTAGGTGCTATGGTACGCCAACCCCACTGTTACCCTAATTGCATTACAATAAAGCGGTTCAGTGTAAATAAAGACATCCTCGCCAGGCAGCATTAACATGCTATCTATGTAAAGCACAAAGAGTATCATGTGTATACGAATATGACAAGAGAAGCGTAGTAGGCCACAAAGCAAGTACGGAATGGCTTCGCAGAACCCAAAGAGAAAAGAGAATAGAGCATTAAGGGCGGCAGGATTAAAAATAACATTTAAATATATATATAAAACCCGAACAGAAAAAGCAGCATTCAAGGACGACAGTCAACCACAAACACACACAGAAACAAAGAACACATTTAAAGATGAATAAAAGGCATCACAAACACAAAAGGGTTGACAATAGGGTTACCGCCTTGGAACGGTCAGTCGCAAAAAAGGCCGCTGGGGGTTTAAATTTTTCCAACATAATAATTTTCCCATATGTGACGGTACAGTTGTTTCCAACATCTGATATTCAAAGCTGGGCAGCTGACCTTGTTGTTGGTTTAGTAGTTTTAGTATAGCCAAAACCAGCAATTTAAAACAATAAAATACATCAGTTAAGGTTGACATTTTTCCTGATACTAATATGTATCATGTGACCCCTATGAAAAGGACAAAGTTCATACACTATCTAGCTGAATATGTGGTACTACGGTCAAACACTTCTGAAATTCGAATGAAACCTCATATCAACATGGAATTTTCTGTTGCATCTGTGTCGTTTACACTACAGTTTTATGCTAAAGCAAAGTAAACCTAAGAGTCACCTAAAACGGAGAGAAATGTGAATTGTTTTCATTTTTAGCTCGACTGGCCAAAGGCCAGGCGAGCTTATAGGAGCTTATGGGATCACTTTTCGTTTGTCGTCCGTCTGTCTGTCCGTCCGTCCGTCTGTTAGCAATTTTATAAAATCGACATCTCCTCTGAAACCGCTTGAAGGATTTTGGTGAAACTTCATCACAATGTTACTTGGGAGAGCCCCTCTCAGATTTATGTTTTTTATGGCCGCCAGTCATCCAAAATGGCCGCCATGGCTAAAACTATGTCAAATTTAGGGAATTTTCAAACGACATCTCCTCCGAAACCACTTATTCCATTATTGTAAAATACCATAAACATGTTCCTTGGGTTGGCCTCTATCGAGTTTGTGTTTTTCGTTATCGTCGAATTATCAAAATGGCCGCCACAGCGACCCAAACTTTACATAGAGTTATAAAGGAAAACATTAAAATTGACATCTTCTCTGAAACTCCTTGAAAGATTTTGATGAAACTTAAATCACAATGCTCTTTGGGATAGTCCCTCTCAGATTTCTGTTTTTTTGCGGCTGCCAGTCATCCAAGATTGCCGCCATGGCTAAAACTAGGTCAAATTTAAGGAAATTTCAAACGACATCTCCTCCAAAACCACTTATTCCCTTCTTGTGAAATATCATATACATGTTCCTTGGGTTTCCCTCTATCAAGTTTCTGTTTTCTTTATCGTCGAATAATCAAAATGGCCACCACGGCGACCCAAAGTTTACTAGAGTTATATCGGAAAAGGTTTAAAATGACATCTCTGAAACCCCTTGACGGATTTTGATATTTGGGATAATCCCTCTCAGATTTTTGTTTTTCGCGGCCGCCAGTCATCCAAGATGGCCGCCAAGTCTAAACTTAGGTCAAATTTAAGGACATGTATCAAACGACATATTACCACTTATTCCATTATAGTTAAATATCATATACATGTTCCTGCTGTTGGCCTCTATCAAGTGTGTGTTTTTCGTTGTCGTCAAATATTCAAAATGACCGACACGATAACCCAAAGTTTACATAGAGTTATATATAGGAAACTTGTTTCTTGGGTTGGCCTCTATCATGTTTATGTTTTTCAATCACATCATACCAGTAGAGCGATTACAGGTCCACTTGGACCTCTTGTTACATTGTCTCTTGGTTCGTGAGCTTTCAGGGGCGATAAAAGAGGTGTAATACGTAAACGTCCCCTTTCTTTTCAGCATTTAGGGTCCATAGTTACATGGGAAATGCATTCACATGCTTTTCTGAATAATTTTCTGAAATCTACACATTCAAAGCTTCTATCTCGCATTTTACATACAAATCGCTCAAACAAATCATTCAAATGACAATTTTTGTTATGTAAATGCAGTGTTAACCAATCACGCAGATACATGTATATTATAAGGTCTCGTATCCTTTCATTATATCCAACTCGTTTTTGTCGATTCTTACGGATCGCGGGAGGTGTACAGTACTGGTTTTACCCAAGAAAAGTGGGTCGTCTGCCTCCACCACAAAAGGACTGACATATATAACATTAAATGTGTTGAAAATAACGTACAAATGTCACTAATACACAATCACTCGTATATGGGCCTATATGGCAAGGCTCATACAAATGATGTGTTTATAATGTAATCGCATAAAGCATTTATGTATTTTTAGAATATGGGTGTGAGTCCGCATGTGTTATTAACTTATAATAATGGAGGCAACAACTCGTGAGCCTAGTTTACTAGATATCCAAAGGAGATCACTAACACATTGGATAAACTCCAGTTATAGCAATAGTTTTAAGTGTGTTTATGGTCCTGTTAATTAATAACTCAAGTGTCGGTAACATTCGTAATACATATATACTACGTGTATCTCATATTATCCCATAACTTACGGTGTGAGAGTGGAATAACACTATTTTATATTTCGATATACCACTAGTTATATAAGAATGCAAATGAGCCTAGTACGCTCTGTCAAAAAAAGTCGATAATGACTATGATCCAATTCCCACGGTTTATGTCTGTTTCGCGTTTTAAAGCGACAGGCAAAATGTAATAAAAGTCGATATATGAGTTATGTGATAAATAGGATCTAACATTCGTTCTCATTCATTATTGAATTTATTAAACTCGTTAGCAAATATGATATAATGCTCGGCAAAAGCCTCGCATTATATCATTTTGCCAACTCGTTTAATAAATTCAATAATGAATGAGTACTCATTTAAGATCCTCTATATATTATATTCTAGTCACTACTTACTTTCGAACACTTGTTGACCTTCTCTGTGGTTATTTTCTACGGTGGATTCATGACTGTAGAATCATTTCACTTTGCTTTGTAATCACATTGCCCTGCTTCTCAATTAGCTCGGCTTGCGACTGGATTGTTTTACGCTGAGTTTCAACCGTTTCGACCAGCATCTTTATTGCGTTGCCTTGTTTCCATATGGCTTCTTTCTGACATTTTATTAGTTTATCCATATTTTCAAATTTCTCCCATATTTTGTCATCAGGCAACAAATATATCCCATTAATCGTACAGCAAAAAATTAAAACAAATATGTGTATCACCGCCATTGCTACGTTCTGTTTGCTGACAGAGTGTTGGTTTATGTAATGTTTTGATACGTGCACAGATTATAATTATAGATAATCAGACACACAAGTGTTTACTTAGAGATAATCTGAAACACAAATGGTGCAAAGTTTGTTGGCTATACGTGCCAATTGATACAAGTAAAACACGTCGCAAGCAGACGAGCTACAATTTGGATAAACAATCAAAATATCTGATAGAAATAAATAATTATAATTAATACCCAAAGCTAAATGAATACATGCAAGTGTTAAGTAATACTGACCGTTCCAAGTCGGTAACCCTTCCTTCACCACCCTTTGCTGTATTTGTTTTTGTCATTGTATAATTAATTATATATTGCTCCTTGTTTGCAGTACAAAGCGGACCTACGATGCCATTGTGCTTGGACGCTGTGGTTTCTATCGGACCCTATATCTCATTTTCTTATAGTTTATGCAATTTCCCGGAAGTTGTTCGTGACAAGAAAAAGGTAAAACTGGTACCGTAGCATTAGTTTGAACTGATAACTCAGCAGATGCATTTCTTCTATGATAGTTGCTTGAATAGTCTTATGACGAGCACAATTGTTGTTAAGGACCTATTTCGACCCTATTGTATGTGGGTGTGGGGAAGGAGATAACTGTAAATGAATGAATGAATGAATGAATGAATGAATGAATGAATGAATGAATGAATGAATGAATGAATGAATGAATGAATGAATGGTGTTTTACGGCACGTCGACACGTAAATAGGTCATATTGTGCGCAAAAAGGATGAATCATGAAAGAATGAAGTAGTAAATAAAAGTAATGTAAATGTATAAAGGTAGACTATATACAAATAAAGGATGATGTGGTAGCAATATAAACTATGTATATATGTAAATCAACAAATGCCCGCCAACGGGCTTGAAAACGTTAATATATATAGGAAAATATTATATTGATTTATAAAGTCTGATTTCTTTAAGGAAATCTAAAACAAGACTAAAATCTATAGTATCAAATAACTCTTTCAAAGTATTAACTGTGTAGTATCTTTGTCGCATAGAATCAAAATCTACACATTCCAACAAGATATGTTTGACCGTTAACGGTGCAAAACAGGGTATACATTCTGGAAACTGCTAACCTTGTAATAAATATGAATGAGTACAGCGTGTATGCCCTATCCTGACCCTGGCTAGGACAACTTCCTCTCGACGAATGGGTCTACTAGAAGGACGCCATTCTCCGAGTAACGGTTTAAATGGAATGGAGTTTATTGTTCACCGACAAGTCCCAAGCGGCTTGCCAAGAGTTACGAATATATGTGTTGATACAACTTTTACAATCAGTATAAGGTAATTTGCTATTAGATATATATAAACCTAATGCTGCCTTAGCAGCAGTATCAGCTCTATCATTACACGTATTCCTACATGGCAAGAAAGCCAGCATAAAATAATAACATTATCAACTATAAGAGAATTGTACCTTTTTAAAAGTGGAAGCACAACTGGATTATCATGTTTCATATTATCCACTGCTTGAAGAGATGAAAGGGAATCAAAACTGATTACGAAATGGTCATCATCAGATTCCTGAATAAAACTTAAGGCAAGTTCAATTGTCTTAAGTTCAGCTGCGAAGATAGAGGCCTTGTCAGGCAGGCGGCTCTTTATGCTATGTGTGTGAACGACAGCTGCTGCAGCTTCATTGTCTCCATCTTTAGAACCATCTGTGTATATATGTTGAAAGTTACTGCAATCAAATTTAGGTCAATTTCAGTGTCTCTTAATTTTGGTTTAATACGAAGACCAAATGGTCGAATGGCCTTCGCTTTTCGATCTAAAAAAGTTCATAATTAGGATTAAAAACAGTATCGAAAGTTGGATTTGAAGGGTTAGATTGTAATTTAATGGTATACTGAAGGGCTAATTTGTCCCGTCTATGAGACAGTGATGGTTCATTAGCTTCATTAGCTTCATTATAGACTTTCGGCTGGTGTTGTACAAAAGGCTCCTAAGGCGAGTCGTAATCCTTGATTATGTATAGGATCGAGCATCTGCAAGTAAGACTTACGGGTCGATCCATATACTATAGAGCCGTAGTTCAGCTTGGATCTGATAAGAGATCTGTAAAGTCGCAAGAGGACTTTTCGATCTGCTCCCCAATTAGTGTTTGCAACAACTTTAAGTAAGTTAAGAGCTTTAAGGCATTTGACACTCAAGTATTATCTAAGGTGTGGTATAAACGTTAATTTACGGTCAGAAATAAGACCTAGGAATTTCGTCTCATCCACTACTGGTAAAGGTGAACCGCCCAGTGTTAGATGAGGGTCTTTGTGATGTTTGCGTAGTTTGGCAAAAGTGCATACAATTGGTTTTAGATTTAGAAAATTTAAAACCATTTTCATCAGACCAGGTCTGAAGTTTATTGAGATATTGTTGTAATTGTTTCTCAATAGTATTCATCTTTTTTGCACGATAACATATAACAAAGTCGTCAACATATAGAGAACAATCCACACCTGGACAGGTGCCTTTTACTATACTGTTAATCTTTATATTAAAAAGCGCGACAGGGAGTATGCTGCCCTGTGAACACCCATCTCCTGTTCATGAATATCAGAGAGGGTTTAACCCATTCGGACACGAAACTGCCTACCATCTAAGAATTTCTCTATAAAAATGGGTAATCGGCCTCTAAGACCAAGGTCATGAAGATCCTTCATAATACCGTACTTCCATGCAGTATCATAAGCTTTCTCCAAGTCAAAAAATACAGCGACTAGATGTTCTTTTTTATCAAAGCTTCCCTAATAAACGATTGAAATCGAATGAGATTGTCTGTTGTTCCTCGTTGTCGCCGGAATCCACTTCGATACTTTGTTATCAGTTTGTTGGACTCCAGGTACCAAACGAGTCTCTCATTAATCACTCGTTCCATGGTTTTACATATACAACTCGTTAAAGCAATTGGGCGATAATGTATTGGGTCCGTATGATCCTTTCCAGGTTTGGGGACTGGAATAAAGATTGCTTCCCGCCAAGAATCGAGGAATTTTCCCGTCACCCAAACCTTATTAAATATGTCAAGAAGGGTAGAGAGACAGGATTCAGGTAAATGTTTTAATAATTGATAGTGGATATCATCAGGACCAGCTGATGTATCATGAGCCTTTTTAACGGACTTTCGAAGTTCTTTGAGAGTGAATAGTTTATTGTATTTCTCCAAGTTTTTTTTACTTGAAGTTCAGCTTCTTCTGTTCTTTTTGTTTCTTATTTTTCAGAACATTTTGTTGACAATTTTCAGCAGAAGAATTGTTTTAAAAAGTTTCTGCCAAAGTGTTTGTAATATCTTTGACAGATGTTATATCTCCATTATCTGTTCTCAGATGATTTACAGAACTAGAATTACCTTTACCATTTATTTTCCGGACCATGTCCCATGTCTTCTTAAGAGATTAGCGAGAATTCAGCCTATAGACGTAAGATCTCCAGGATTGCCTCTTGCTATCCTTAATAGTTCGACGGGCTTTCCCACGATAAACTCCAAAGTTATCTAAATTGGTTTGAGTTGGCCGCAAGTTAAAATTATTTAATGCAGCTTTACGATCGCTGACTGCCTTTTAGTAGTCATCGTCGTACCATGGTTTATGTGGGCGTTTTGGATTTGCCGCGGTTTTTGGAATAGTTAGATCAGCTATATCATGAAGAGTTTTGGTAAAAAGAGCAGTTGCGTCTTCGACATCCTCGAAAAAGAAAGGCTTTAATTGTTCCTCGCAAAGAGATTGAAACGTAGTCTAATCAGCCTTGTGAAGTTTCCATCGTTGCGTTTTTTCGAGAAGTGGAGGGCCGATATTTTCAAGAAATATGGGGAAGTGGTCACTTCCACAGAGGTCGTCTCCAACACTCCACGAAAAATCCATCAAAAGCGTTGAATCGCATCTTGTTAAATCAATGGAAGAATGAGAGCCTGTAGCAGGATGTAAATAAGTATGCGACTTATTTTCATTAAAATGACACAAATTGTTTTTGGCTAAGAAATCCTCAATTTTCTTGCCTTTATCGTTTATATCTTTACAACCCCAGATGTAGTTGTGTGCATTAAAATCACCCAAGAGTATAAAAGGTGATGGCAATTGTGCAACTAGGTGATTTAGATCTTTAGGGTCTAGTGAAGAACTAGGTGGTAAATATAAGGAACATATTGTTATAACTCTGTGCATCGTAACACTGACCTCAATAGCTTGCACATTTGTTTTCAACGCAACAGGTCTGTGAGGAATGTTTTGATTAATGATTATCGAAACTCCACCAGTCCCCTTGTCCCCGGTATCACAAATATGATTCTATAGTGAATGTTGTTTAAAAGATGTCTTATCACTTGTCTTCAAGAATGTTTCTTGAAGACAAAAGACAATAGGGTTATGTTCATTTAAAATTAAGCTGATTTCATCATAATTTGGTTTCAAACCTCGACAATTCCATCGAATGATCTTATTAGTTTTACCAATTATTTAGCGCTAAGACGATTTTTAATTTTATGTTTGGCCTTAGATTTAGGAGAGGTCTTAAGAGACTCAAGCAGTGACATCTCCACTGATGAATCTTCCTTCCTGGAAGAAGTCAGCTGAAGTGGCACCTCGACAAACTTTTCATGAGAGGATAAAAGTGGCAGCGCAGCTGCTGGCTCTGAAATATCTATCAGCTGTTCGAATTTGCTATGCAGCTAAATAGGGCCGTTAGACACCTTTGGCTGCTCCTTATGCTCCCTAGCTGGAGAGGTACTAGGCTTTCCAACTTCCTTAGTTGGAGCAGCACTAGGCCTTCCAACCGAGGAAGCATCAGGCTTCACGTCTGGGGAACTACTAGACTTCACAGTCTTAGGAGGACCCGCTTTCCAATTCTGAGAAATTGACGTGCTCTTGACATTGCCAGAGCTTGCCGATATTGTGTTTGATTTAAATGAAAAAGTTTGATTAGGTGAAAAATTTAATTTTGGTTTGTTAAGTTGTATTTGTTGACTTTTGTTTGGATTTGAGGAAGTATTCTTTGTATTTTGAATTTCTGACTTGTGGTTCGTTTGCGTACTTGCATCCCTGCATTCTATGTGTGTTGCTGTTGTTTTGAGAATAGATGCGGAAGAGGTCGGACTTGAAATTTTATATTTTTCTTCAATCAATTTTCGTGCTTCTGGAAAGGTAATGTTTTGTGTATATTTAACTGTTACGATTTATTTTTCATTTTTGAAATTTTCACACAATTTTGAATTTGCGTGATGTCCTAGACAGCAGTTGGTACATTTGAAGACGTTAGGACATTCTGATTCGTTATGCTTGAATGCAGACTCGCCACATTTACCACAAAGTTCTTCTTTAGTACACCTGGATTTGTGGCACCCAAAGGCTTGGCAATTGTAGCAACGTAACGGGTTGGGGATGTAGGCGTCAACATGTAATTACAGATATGTCACCTTTATTGTTTTTGGCAAGACGGGTGTTGCAAATGTGAGGACGATAGTATTTGTATTAATAATTTTATCATTCCTCTTTATGGTTATTCGGCGAGCCGCAGTTACCAACTGTGGTGCAAGCTCGTTAATAATTTCTTCTTCAGGTACTCCGGAGAGATCCGGGCACCTGATGACACCTTTGGAGATGTTCATAGAGGAGTGAGGGTAGCATTTGACTTTTGTGTTTAAAATTTGTGTAATTGTAAGTAAATTATCGGAGTGAGATTTTTTCTCTGTTTCAATAAGAAGAGTTTTGTTTTTTATTTTTTTAAAATTGTGTTAAATGTCCAGCAATGGAATGGACAGTTTTCTGAATTACAAAAGGTGACATATCTTTGACAGGCCTTTCCTCGTTTTCCGATTCGATGATGAGAAAAAGAGGAAAGGACTGGTTGATCACTGGTTCCTCAGTATCAGATTCATGTTCTGTTGTTTTTTTCGTTTATTAGTAGTTTGTGCGTTTTGTGATGCCATGATGGGCGTTAAGAATTCACCTTCCACGCTTCTCACCCACCTCGGAGTCCAACAAGGGGACATTTGCTGTGGATATCCAACAGTCAAAATGCCAAGAATACGTAGAAGGTATACTCATATAAAGCTAACGCATCAAACCCCCATACCATCCAGCGGACATAACCCCTTAACTAAAAAGTCAAAGAGCCGCACATATGTTCCGCCTAACAAGTGGCATGAGTATAGCCATATAGCGTTTGGAAATACATGATTAACCCTTGCGCCACCACCATAAAAGAACCTGTCTATATAATGTTTAAAGTAGAACAATATAAAAAGTAAGTAAGATACAGTGTACGGGTAATGTCTGAATAATAAGCTCGGATCTCTTATAGCTGGCGTGACAAACCGATTGATCAGATCGGGCCAAATCTGAACGCCCGTCTAGTTGAAGTCCGGACCAAAGTGGTGTGTTGCAACGTGGAGATAACTACTAGATCTCCACGCCACTCAACCACCAGGACTCCCTTCTCCAACGACACGGGTCGCCACCCACGGTCAACATGTGGGTTACTTTTATCACCCCACCACCGACTGGGCGGAACTGTAAATGACTGTTAGAGTTAAAATTGCATTAGAAAATGGCTTTATTCCATTTTGTCTCAGACAATGAGGCCCACCGAATTAATAAATACTGAAAAGTGGATCTTGGAAGCAAAAAACACAGAAAAGAGATTAAAGTAGCAGACTCGGTTTTATTGAGTATGTTCATGAGAGGTAATGTAAAGTGCAATACCTCGCACGCCTCCTAACACCGGCTTAAGCGATATTCTACTTTAAAGCCACAACGATTGTATGAAGTAACCATATTAAAACATAAGGCATTTTTTCATTGAGTTTTTGGTTTTGTTTTTTATCTAAGAACAATATAGAATTATCAAAATTGTTTTGCATTTAGAACAGCTTAAATCGTAAACTTGTTGTGTATTTTCTTCACATAAGTAGATTACAACGTATTATATATCTATACTCCCGATAATATTGAATCTAGCAAAGTTACATAAAGAAAATCTACAATCTTACAAACTTATCTGAGGTATTAGGTCATGTAGCATGTTAGCAGTAAATAAGCAATAAATACTGAAAAGTGGATCCCTTGGAAGAAACATACACAAACAAGAGATAAATGTAGCAGACTTGGTTTTATTGAGTCTGTTCATGAGGGGTAATGTTAAAGTGCAACACCTCTCACGCCTAATACCACCAGCTTAAGATATTTTCTACTTTAAAGCCACAAAGATTGGGCTTGATGATCCCAAAGGACCAGTAAGTAATAGCACTACTGATTTGTAGTCTGGACGAATTTTTACGGCCACCACACAGCACTAAACAAACGCTAGTGTGAATGTCAATAAAAGATGTCCATGCTGTTTCAATGACGAGGTAGCGTTGGGAAATAGGTCTTTAATTTGTTAAGCATCAGTTTGCAGCTATCTGCTACATTTGGTAATAAAAGAGGTAATTAATTGCTATTTCATGGCTATTTAGGACCTATTTCCCAACGTCAAATTGTCATTGAAAAAGCACGAAAAGCTTGCTTATTTACTGCTAACATGCTGCAGGGCGATATGCTCAGGCATATACATTGAGGCCCGAGTAAAGTTTTTCTTTCAATAGCATTGTTATATTGAACAGTATCTTACTTTTATGAAGAAGAAAACAACACATTAACAAGTTATCTGTACTAAATACAAAACTGTTTTGATATTTCATTGTTTAAGAACAAAAATAAAACCAAACACAACTAGTAAAAACTTGAAAAACTTGAAAACTTAATATGTTGACTTCATATAAAGGCTGTATTGGGAGGTCCTCATCATCTGATACAAAATTGAAAAATACTATTTGCTCATGCAAGTGTATATCTAACAGTCATTAACAGTTACCTATACATTTTTTCTCCCCTCACACCCCTAAATACAATACGCTCGAAATAGGTCCTTAAGAATAAAACATATTGCTCTTTGAATACCTCGAGATAGATGAATAGTATGTTTGTTACACACAGTACAATGAGTATGTACAATAGGCTTTATATATTTGATAGTGTATGGCATAACAGCATACAGTACAATGAGTATGTGCAATAGGCTTTATATATTTGACAGTTTATGGCATAACAGCTTACGGTACAATGAGTATGTGCAATAGGCTTTATATATTTGATAGTGTATGGCATAACAGCATACAGTACAATGAGTATGTGCAATAGGCTTTATATATTTGATAGTGTATGGCATAACAGCTTACGGTACAATGAGTATGTGTAATAGGCTTTATATATTTGACAGTTTATGGCATAACAGCTTACGGTACAATGAGTATGTGCAATAGGCTTTATATATTTGATAGTGTATGGCATAACAGCATACAGTACAATGAGTATGTGCAATAGGCTTTATATATTTGACAGTTTATGGCATAACAGCTTACGGTACAATGAGTATGTGCAATAGGCTTTATATATTTGATAGTGTATGGCATAACAGCATACAGTACAATGAGTATGTGCAATAGGCTTTATATATTTGACAGTTTATGGCATAACAGCTTACGGTACAATGAGTATGTGCAATAGGCTTTATATATTTGATAGTGTATGGCATAACAGCATACAGTACAATGAGTATGTGCAATAGGCTTTATATATTTGACAGTTTATGGCATAACAGCTTACGGTACAATGAGTATGTGCAATAGGCTTTATATATTTGATAGTGTATGGCATAACAGCATACAGTACAATGAGTATGTGCAATAGGCTTTATATATTTGACAGTTTATGGCATAACAGCTTACAGTACAATGAGGATGCTATCCAGACAAATTATTATGTAAAAATAAATGATTTATCTATTTGGATGCCTTTATCTATTGGGTTAGGGTTAGGGGATGTCATTATCTATTGGGATGCCTTTATCTATTGGGTTAGGGTTAGGGGATGCCTTTATCTATGAGATGCCTTTATCTATCGGGATGCCTTTATCTATTTGGATGCCTTTATATATTGGGTTATGGTTAGGGTATGCCTTTATCTATTGGGATGCCTTTATCTATGGGATGCCTTTATCTATCGTGATCCCTTTATATATTGTGATGCCTTTATCTATTTGGATGCCTTTATCTATTGGGTTAGGGTTAGATGATGCCATTATCTATTGGGATGCCTTTAGCTATTGTATTTGTTAAAGGATGCAGTCTGGTGGGTGTCTCCTTATTTACAATATATTGTTTAATTGGGATGACAGTAGATTTGGTACACCCTAAAACACGGTGTAAATCCCTAAAGGAGTGCTTACCATTGACCGATCCAATGCGATACTCATACAGTCCACGCTTGTATTTATCGTTGCTTCTTTTAATCCTAGGAAGTTTTATTTGTTTGAATGCATGCCGCCTAGGATGCCTGAGTTCTGTGAATAATACATGTCCTGTTCCACTGGTGTATTTATTGATAGTGCTTTCTTATTCGTTCTGGCAGCGACTCTTATACTGTTTTCATAATTGTACATGGTAAAGTAGGAATAAACAGTTCCTTTACATTATTCACTTTGATAACGCAATCTTATAATTACACATGGTAGCAATGCACAGTTTATTTGTGTTGTAATGCACACGCTAACGCGCATGTGAACAATTGTATTTCTGTGCTGAAGTGTAATGTGTAAGGCATGTCAAGTATGTAAACATAGAGAAGCGCGGTCGCCATCCTTGATTCAAAATGTTTGGTGGGAAGAACCGATGGTAAAAATCGGGAAGAATGTGTCTGGTAAGAAACGGTCGTGGCGTGTTTATGTCTTCGCGACAACAAGTTTGCTTTCAATATTGTTTTAACACCCGTGACTTGATCTATTAATATGTTAGTTTTTTGTTTCCAGTTCCTACCCAGATGTATGACTATTTTCTCTCTGCAGCTATTTAACGCTTGCGTAAAGCCTTGCTTGTCCATTTATTTATATTATTAGACATGCTTGTATGCTATGCATGCAGTATTCAGAACATATTACTAAGGCAAGAGTGATTATTTAAATTCGTTACATTGTCGCACTTACACAACTATAGACAAAAGATAAAACCGTCAATTCAAGGAATATAACGTATTAAGTACATGTTTTTATTTGTTTTTATTTGTTTAATGTGTTCTCAGAAATCATAAATGTGTATATAGAACAAGGAGATTAAATGAAAGATAGATGTTAATTTATTGTCGGCAAAATCTCGGAACAAATATGATAAATATAATACACTTGAATTCCAGCCTTAAAGCTACACAACCCTTAGTTTAAAGCACAACAATGCAACACATATGTATGGAGTCTCTGCTTTGCAGTATACGGTGTCGAACTGTGGTTTCAAGTTTACCCTCTATACCTGACTTTATTGGCGCTAACAAAACCTGTATATATCCAAAAAACGAACATATATTCACAGCCTATCAAAATCAAATTGTTGGTATCCCTATGGGTACGAACTGTGCACCACTTGTCGCAAGTTTGTTTTTATTTTGCTATGAAAGAGATTTCATGTTGAGTCTTTCACCAGATACCAAGGCAGATGTTATTGAAGCTTTTAATGACACATCTCGGTATCTGGATGACATATTGAACATTGACAACCCTTTCTTTCCATCTATGGTTAATAATATTTATCCTAAAGAACTTCAGCATAATAAAGCTAATATATCTGATAATAACGCTTCTTTTCTTGATTTAGATCTCTCGATTGAAAATAGTGAAATAATTAGCAAAATCTATGACAAGAGAGATGATTTTAATTTTGACATTGTAAATTACCCCCACTTGGATGGGGATGTTCCCCGAGCAACTTCTTATGGGGTGTATGTGTCTCACCTTATTCGTTTTTCAAGAGCTTGTTGAGGACTTTAATATTCGTAATCTTTGTATTTAAGGACTCTTCTGCGACAAGGACTATCACGACCTGACTTCTATGGTGATGTGATTTATAAACTTCGTAAGATTCTTGGTCATGATCACTTTCATACTATCTTTGTTAGACTTGTTAAACAGTTTATCAAAAGAGCTTATGACCCTATCATTTTGCAACGTACTGCATGCTTGGTGTAGGACCCTTTTACAGTTCGCCACTATGCTTTCCTCTTTAATTGTACGATGACCGGACAGGCTGTGGACCCTATGATTGGGACGGTGGCGTTTGATATTGGTCTATGATCTTTCTTGTCGTGCCCTTAATGCTTTATTCTCTTGTTGCTCTCGCTTCTGCCAAGTCATTGAGTACCTTCATTGTGGCTTTCTAGGCTATTGTTGTTTTTGTATTATATTTACACGAGCATATTTGTGTTTTACTTATATTGCCTATTGATGCTGCCTTGTTGGTTATAGATTAGATCATGGCGGGGATTTCTTTATTTACACTGTCCTGTTTTAATGGGATGACAGTAGGGTAAGTGTTGGTTTGGTGCAACCTAGAACCGGTTTAAACCCCCAGTGGCCTACTTTGCCACTAACCGTTCAAAGGCGGTAGCCCTATTGTCAACCCTTTTGTGTTTGTGATGTCGTTTGCGTTTATTATTACTTTTGCCTTCTTGTTTGTCTGTTTGTGTATTTGTATCTGTGTTTTGTAGTTGACTGTCCTCGGCGTGCTTAAGTATTTTCTAAATACCATTCATATCAATTATTAGAAATGTTCAAAGCAAATTGTTTTTGCATAACTCTAACTATTATTTAATTATATTGCAATAGGTTTTAAATCAAAATGATACTGGATAAATAAATTGAGATAAATGTTTAAAGTTTTGTAAAAAGTTCAAGAATTCCGTGTATCCCTTGAACGTCGGTCCTAGTCAATAAACATGACCGTGTTATGATAAACAGACATGTATGACTCTGATCAATAAACAAAAAAACAAAAAGCAACACATACTTTTGTAATTACTTGTATTGGTTTTTTTTTTCAAACAAAGAATCATTGCAAATTAAACAAAGTAGATACAAAAGTCAATCAGGAAATGTATCAAGGATCACAGTCAACCAAAACTACGCATAAAAACAAACAACAATTACAATGAAGAAAAAACAGACAAGGTATATGACATAAAAACATAAAAGGGTTGACAAAAGGGCTGTCGTCTTGGAACGGTCAGTGGCAAAAACATGGCCGCTGGGGGTTTTAAACCAGGTTCCATGCTGCACCTTTTACCCTAGTGTCATCCCCATAAAATGATACATTGTAAAAAAATCTCCGCCATGATATATCCTCTTACAAACTAGGAAGCATTAATAGGTGCGATTCCGTCATAATTTGCATTGAAAAAACAACAACATCAATAAACTGCCGTAACCAATGACCTATGGACTTATCTTTAAGGACCTATTTCGAGCCTATTGTAGCGGGGCAGGGTAGAAAATGTCTACAGATAGCTGTAAATCACTGTTACGCATACATGAGCATCGTGTTCTTCAAGTTTTATCAGCTGATGAGACCTTTCCAATAAAGCGTGTGTATGAAGTAAATATATTAAATACAAAATTAAGGTCTTCCTTATTAGTATTTTAGTTTTATTCTTGTTCTTAAAAAAAGGGTATTATCAAAACAGTATGTTTTTTCTTCATAAAAATAAAATACAAAGAATTGTAAAGCTTACTCGTAGATAATATATCGCGCATTAATGTATACACCTCAGCTAATCGGTCATGTAGCATGTTAGAAGTCAGAAAGATGCTTTTCTTTTTAGGCAGGTATCGTTGGGGAACAGGTGTTTAAGTCGTGTAAGCGCTTCACCAATCTTCGTGTTGTGATTGTCGTGTTAATTGACAACTTCATTTGTTCATTTGGTTTAGTTTGTGGTAGAGTCCGGGCCTACGGTGCCATTGTGTTTGGTGCTGTAGTTTCCATTGGACCATTTTCTGATTCTTATAGTTCCGAAAATAAGTATATTTTACATATACATGTATATTTAAAACAGACATCTTTCCTGTACAACTAGGTATAAAATTCGAAAAGAAAATGTAGCTTTCACAGAACGCATCAACAAAAATAACAAAACCAAATTAAAAATACGTATATTACATGTACGTTTATTAAATACTGTTAATTGAATTGAATGTTGTTTAACGGCTCATCAACACAGTATAGGTTATTTAGAGCCGCCCCAGAGTGAGGGGAAGGATACATAACCCTACTCTTATTATCGAATAGATTCCTATGGTTCTTTAACGTGCTCGGAGGATAGACCGATACACGGGACCGCCCGGTTTACGTCCGCATCCGACGGACGAGGCTAAGGGAAAGTGTTTTGCCCAAGAACCCACCGGCGAAACTCAGTGGCACCACAAAGGACTGAACCCGGGGCCTAAGGGTAAAAATCCGCCGCGCTACCGACTACGCCACGCCAGCCCTCATTAAATACTGTGATTGAGTTTAAGGAAATGTAATTGAATAGGATTCTGAATTAGTAAACAGTTGATAGCATTATACATATAACAATATTGCAGTAAATGTAGTAAATTTGTAATCCGGTTCTCCCCGTACATAGGCGTTAGTTTCATAATACTGAGTGACCCATACATACTGGGTTTCCTCGACATAAGCTACGATCATGTTGCCGCCCATAGCATCATTTGCAGCACCCGGTGCCGAAGCAATGGCGTCAGCGGTGTTCTTTCCGTCGATCACAATTTTGAGAACAGCGTTGGAGTTGTGCACACCAAAAAATACAGCGAAGAGATATACACCGCTTTGCGTGCAAGTGAATATCCCGTTATCTACATTGTAGCCACCTCCATCCATGTAGAAATATTTGTTGAAAATAAGTGTCTGTCCTGCAGCCAATCTCTCAGTTTGGTCTATGTAAACAGTGAACGCTACATGACCTAAAATATAAGAAATAGTGGTACAGAGATTTACCAGATGCAAAAGGTAGGGACAAAGTCCGAACACGAACTGTGACATTCACATAACAAAGTCAACAGAGAGCAAACAGATATATCATGAATAAATCATTCAGAAAAAAGGATATGACACCACAAATAAACGAGGCGGCAATAAGGGTACCGCCTTGAAATGGTCTGTGGCAAAAAGGCCGTTGGGTGTTTAGACTAGGTGCTATGGTACGCCAACCCCATTGTTACCCTAATTGCATTACAATAAAGCAGTTCAGTGTAAATAAAGACATCCTCTCCAGGCAGCATTGACATGCTGTATATGTAAAGCACAAAGAGTATCATGTGTATACGAATATGACAAGAGAAGCGTAGTAGGCCACAAAGCAAGTACGGAATGGCTTCGCAGAACCCAAAGAGAAAAGAGAATAGAGCATTAAGGGCAGCAGGATTAAAAATAAACATTTAAATATAGATATAAAAACCGAACAGAAAAAGCAGCATTCAAGGACGACAGTCAACCACAAACACACACAGAAAGAAATAACACATTTAAAGATGAATAAAAGGCATCACAAACACAAAAGGGTTGACAATAGGGTTACCGCCTTGGAACGGTCAGTGGCAAAAAAGGCCGCTGGGGTTTTAAATTTTTCCAACATAATAATTTTCCCATATGTGACGGTACAGCTGTTTCCAACATCTGATATTCAAAGCTGGGCAGCTGACCTTGTTGTTGGTTTAGTAGTTTTAGTATATCCAAAACCAGTAATTTAAAACAATAAATTACATCAGTTAAGGTTGACATTTTTCCTGATACTAATATGTATCATGTGACCCCTATGAAAAGGACAAAGTTCATACACTATCTAGCTGAATATGTGGTACTACGGTCAAACACTTCTGAAATTCGAATGAAACCTCATATCAACATGGAATTTTCTGTTGCATCTCTGTCGTTTATACTACAGTTTTATGCTAAAGCAAAGTAAACCTAAGAGTCACCTAAAACGGAGGGAAATGTGAATTGTTTTCATTTTTAGCTCGACTGGCCAAAGGCCAGGCGAGCTTATGGGAGCTTATGGGATCACTTTTCGTTCGTCGTCCGTCTGTCTGTCCGTCCGTCCGTCTGTTAGCAATTTTATAAAATCGACATCTCCTCTGAAACCGCTTGAAGGATTTTGATGAAACTTCATCACAATGTTACTTGGGAGAGCCCCTCTCAGATTTATGTTTTTACATGGCCGCCAGTCATCCGAGATGGCCGCCATGGCTAAAACTATGTCAACTTTAGGGAATTTTCAAACGACATCTCCTCCGAAACCACTTATTCCATTATTGTGAAATACCATAAACATGTTCCTTGGGTTGGCCTCTATCAAGTTTGTGTTTTTCGTTATCGTCGAATAATCAAAATGGCCGCCAAAGCGACCCAAAGTTTACATAGAGTTATATAGGAAAACATTAAAATTGACATCTTCTCTGAAACTCCTTGAAGGATTTTGATGTAATTTAAATCACAATGATCTTTGAGATAGTTCCTCTCAGATTTTTGTTTTTTGCGGCTGCCAGTCATCCAAGATTGCCGCCATGGCTAAAACTAGGTCAAATTTAAGGAAATTTCAAACGACATCTCCTCCAAAACCACTTAATCCCTTCTTGTGAAATATCATATACATGTTCCTTGGGTTTCCCTCTATCAAGTTTCTATTTTCTTTATCGTCGTATAATCAAAATGGCCACCACGGCTACCCGAAGTTTACTAGAGTTATATCGGAAAAGGTTTAAAATGGCATCTTCTCTGAAACCTCTTGAAGGATTTTGATGAAACTTAAAGGGAATGTAGCGGCACAGCCAAACATGCTCTTTTATTGAGAGTTCAGAAAAACTTTAAAAAAGGTGAAAGAATTATCAAAATCGAATGATAAACAAAAATATGACCATTTGAATGTTGTACTAAAATGGATATGGGAGCCGCCATTTTGAAAACTATGACATCATAGTTCCATATGACCATATATGGAATATTGATAATATCATTTAAAGCAAAACAAATCACAGCAAATGAATGCAAACTCCTTAACTGGGCAGATAAAGCATTATTGACATTAGTTATACATATTCTTCATACCGTTACTTTATTTGTTTCCCCTATAAATCAGCAAAGTTTCATATTTATCAATATTCCATATATGGTCATTTAGAACTGTGATGTCACAGCACTAAATATGGCAGCTTCCATGTCCATTTCAATAGAACCTTCAAACGATCATATCTTCTTTGTTTTTTATCCGATTTTGATTATTCTTTCACCATTTTTCAAGTTTTTCAGAACTCTTAATAATAAAGATTGTTTGGCTGTATCGCTATATTCCCTTTAATCACCATGATATTTGGGATAATCCCTCTCAGATTTTTGTTTTTCGTGGCCGCCAGTCATCCTAGATGGCCGCCATGTCTAAACTTAGGTCAAATTTAAGGACATGTATCAAACGACATATTACCACTTATTCCATTCTAGTTAAATATCATATACATGTTCCTGCTGTTGGCCTCTATCAAGTGTGTGTTTTTCGTTGTCGTCAAATATTCAAAATGACCGACACGATAACCCAAAGTATACATAGAGTTATATATAGGAAACTTGTTTCTTGGGTTGGCCTCTATCATGTTTATGTTTTTCAATCACATTATACCAGTAGAGCGTCTACAGGTCCACTTGGACCTCTTGTTACATTGTCTCTTGGTGCGTGAGCTTTCAGGGGCGATAAAAGAGGTGTAATACGTAAACGTCCCCTTTCTTTTCAGCATTTAGTGTCCATAGTTACATGGGAAATGCATTCACATGCTTTTCTGAATAATTTTCTGAAATCTACACATTCAAAGCTTCTATCTCGCATTTTACATACAAATCGCTCAAACAAATCATTCAAATGACAATTTTTGTTATGTAAATGCAGTGTTAACCAATCACGCAGATACATGTATATTATAAGGTCTCGTATCCTTTCATTTTATCCAACTCGTTTATGTCGATTCTTACGGATCGCGGGAGGTGTACAGTACTGGTTTTACCCACGAAAAGTGGGTCGTCTGCCTCCACCACAAAAGGACTGACATATATAACATTAAATGTGTTGAAAATAACGTACAAATGTCACTAATACACAATCACTCGTATATGGGCCTATATGGCAAGGCTCATACAAATGATGTGTTTATAATGTAATCGCATAAAGCATTTATGTATTTTTAGAATATGGGTGTGAGTCCGCATGTGTTATAAACTTATAATAATGGAGGCAACAACTCGTGAGCCTAGTTTACTAGATATCCAAAGGAGATCACTAACACATTGGATAAACTCCAGTAAGCAATAGTTTTAAGTGTGTTTATGGTCCTGTTAATTAATAACTCAAGTGTCGGTAACATTCGTAATACATATATACTACGTGTATCTCATATTATCCCATAACTTATGGTGTGGGAGTGGAATAACACTATTTTATATTTTCGATATACCACTAGTTATATAAGAATGCAAATGAGCCTAGTACGCTCTGTCAAAAAAAGTCGATAATGACTATGATCCAATTCCCACGGTTTATGTCTGTTTCGCGTTTTAAAGCGACAGGCAAAATGTAATAAAAGTCGATATAATATGAGTTATGTGATAAATAGGAACTAGCATTCGTTCTCATTCATTATTGAATTTATTAAACTCGTTAGCAAAAATGATATAATGCTCGGCAAAAGCCTCGCATTATTTCATTTTGCCAAATCGTTTAATAAATTCAATAATGAATGAGTACTCATGTAAGATCCTCTATATATTATATTCTAGTCACTACTGACCTTCTCTGTGGTTATTTTCTACGGTGGATTCATGGCGACTCTCTTGCTGTATTGTTTTACCTTGCAGTGTTCGAATTGCCTCGCCCTGCTGTAGAATCGTTTCACTTTGCTTTGTAATCACATTGCCCTGCTTCTCAATTAGCTCGGCTTGCGACTGGATTGTTTTACGCTGAGTTTCAACCGTTTCGACCAGCATCTGTATTGCGTTGCCTTGTTTCCATATGGCTTCTTTCTGACTGTTTATCAGTTTATCAATATTTTCAAATTTCTTCCATATTTTGTCATCAGGCAACAAATATATCCCATTAATCGTACAGCAAATAATTAAAACAAATATGTGTATCACCGCCATTGCTACGTTCTGTTTGCTGACAGAGTGTTGGTTTATGTAATGTTTTGATACGTGCACAGATTATAATTATAGATAATCAGACAAACAAGTGTTTACTTAGAGATAATCTGAAACACAAGTGGTGCAAAGTTTGTTGGATATACGTGCCAATTGATACAAGTAAAACACGTCGCAAGCAGACGAGCTACAATTTATTGCGCAGCAGTTTCAATGGATAAACAAACAAAATATCTGATAGAAATAAATAGTTATAATTAATACCCAAAGCTAAATGAATACATCCAAGTGTTAAGTAATACTGACCGTTCCAAGTCGGTAACCCTTCCTTCACCACCCTTTGCTGTATTTGTTTTTGTCATTGTATAATTAATTATATATTGCTCCTTGTTTGCAGTACAAAGCGGATCTACGATGCCATTGTGCTTGGACGCTGTGGTTTCTATCGGACCCTATATCTCATTTTCTTATAGTTTATGCAATTTCCCGGAAGTTGTTCGTGACAAGAAAAAGGTAAAACTGGTACCGTAGCATTAGTTTGAACTGATAACTCAGCAGATGCATTTCTTCTATGATAGTTGCTTGAATAGTCTTATGACGAGCACAATTGTTGTTAAGGACCTATTTCGACCCTGTTGTATGTGGGTGTGGGGATGGAGATAACTGTAAATGAATGAATGAATGAATGAATGAATGAATGAATGAATGAATGAATTATTGAATGAATGAATGAATGAATGAATGAATGAATGAATGAATGAATGAATGAATGAATGAATGAATGAATGAATGAATGGATGGATGGATGGATTGATGGATGAATGAATGAATGAATGAATGAATGAATGAATGAATGAATGAATGAATGAATGAATGAATGAATGAATGAATGAATGAATGAATGAATGAATGAATGAATGAATGGTGTTTTACGGCACGTCGACACTTAAATAGGTCATATTGTGCGCAAAAAGGATGAATCATGAAAGAATGAAGTAGTAAATAAAAGTAATGTAAATGTATAAAGGTAGACTATATACATATAAAGGATGATGTGGTAGCAATATAAACTATGTATATATGTAAATCAACAAATGCCCGCCAACGGGCTTGAAAACGTTAATATATATAGGAAAGTATTATATTGATTTATAAAGTCTGATTTCTTTAAGGAAATCTGAAACAAGACTAAAATCTATAGTATCAAATAACTCTTTCAAAGTATTAACTGTGTAGTATCTTTGTCGCATAGGATCAAAATCTACACATTCCAACAATATATGTTTGACCGTTAACGGTGCAAAACAGGGTATACATTCTGGAAACTGCTCACCTTGTAATAAATATGAATGAGTACAGCGTGTATGCCCTATCCTGACCCTGGCTAGGACAACTTCCTCTCGACGAATGGGTCTACTAGAAGGACGCCATTCTTCGAGTAACGGTTTAATGGAATGGAGTTTATTGTTCACCGACAAGTCCCAAGCGGCTTGCCAAGAGTTACGAATATATGTGTTGATACAACTTTTACAATCAGTATAAGGTAATTTGCTATTAGATATATATATACCTAATGCTGCCTTAGCACCAGTATCAGCTCTATCATTACACGTAGTCCTACATGGCAAGAAAGCCAGCATAAAATAATAACATTATCAACTATAAGAGAACTGTACCTTTTTAAAAGTGGAAGCACAACTGGATAATCATGTTTCATATTATCCAGTGCTTGAAGAGATGAAAGGGAATCAAAAAAGATTACGAAATGGTCATCATCAGATTCCTGAATAAAACTTAAGGCAAGTTGCCTTAAGTTCAGCTGCGAAGATAGAGGCCTTGTCAGGCAGGCGGCTCTTTATGATACGTGTGTGAACGACAGCTGCTGCAGCTACATTGTCTCCATCTTTAGAACCATCTGTGTATATATGTTGAAAGTTACTGCATTTCGATTTAATTTCATTAAATTTGCTTTGAAAGATAGTAGGATCTGTAATGGATTTGTTATTATTACAAAGATCAAAAAAAAAAGTGTTGTTGTTTCCAAATTCCACAGTGGAGTTTGTGGTACTTTGTACTTGGCAATCAAATTTAGGTCAATTTCAGTGTCTCTTAATTTTGGTTTAATACGAAGACCAAATGGTCGAATGGCCTTCGCTTTTCGATCTAAAAGAAGTTCATAATTAGGATTAAAAACAGTATCGAAAGTTGGATTTGAAGGGTTAGATTGTAAGTTAATGGTATACTGAAGGGCTAATTTGTCCCGTCTATGAGACAGTGATGGTTCATTAGCTTCATTAGCTTCATTATAGACTTTCGGCTTGTGTTGTACAAAACGCTCCTAAGGCGAGTCGTAATCCTTTATTATGTTTAGGATCGAGCATCTGCAAGTAAGACTTACGGGTCGATCCATATACTATAGAGCCGTAGTTAAGCTTGGATCTGATAAGAGATCTGTAAAGTCGCAAGAGGACTTTTTGATCTGCTCCCCAATTAGTGTTTGCAACAACTTTAAGTAAGTTAAGAGCTTTACGGCATTTGACACTCAAGTACTATTTAAGGTGTGGTATAAACGTTAATTTACGGTCAGAAATAAGACCTAGGAATTTCGTCTCATCCACTATTGGTAAAGGTGAACCGCCCAGTGTTAGATGAGGGTCTTTGTGATGTGTGCGTAGTTTGGCAAAAGTGCATACAATTGGTTTTAGATTTAGAAAATGTAAAACCATTTTCATCAGACCAGGTCTGAAGTTTATTGAGACATTGTTGTAATTGTCTTTCATTAGTATTCATGTTTTTTTGCACGATAACATATAACAAAGTCGTCAACATATAGAGAACAATCCACACCTGGGCCCCGTTTTATGAAACAACTTACGACCATTTTGATCGTAAATCAATTTCTTAAATGCTTCACTATAAATTACACTTTTCAAATAAACGTGTTTTCATTTCATTTTCTTAAACATGTGATATTTCTGCACTACGTGCTCACATAACTGTCTGCATTGAATGCTTAGGGAAACAAAGTGAACGATTTTAAAATTTAAAACTTATCGTAAGATGTTTAATAAAACAGGGCCCAGGACTGATGCCTTTTACTATACTGTTAATCTTTATATTAAAAAGCGTGACAGGGAGTATGCTGCCCTGTGGAACACCCATCTCCTGTTCATGAATATCAGAGGGGGTTGAACCCATTCGGACACGAAACTGCCTACCATCTAAGAATTTCTCTATAAAAATGGGTAATCAGCCTCTAAGACCAAGGTCATGAAGATCCTTCATAATACCGTACTTCCATGCAGTATCATAAGCTTTCTCCAAGTCAAAAAATACAGCGACTAGATGTTCTTTTTTATGAAAGCTTCCCTAATAAACGATTCAAATCGAATGAGATTGTCTGTTGTTCCTCGTTGGCGCTGGAATCCACTTCGATACTTTGTTATCAGTTTGTTGGACTCCAGGTACCAAACGAGTCTCTTATTAATCACTCGTTCCATGGTTTTACATTTACAACTCGTTAAAGCGATTGGGCGATAATTTATTGGGTCCATATGATCCTTTCCATGTTTGGGGACTGGAATAACGATTGCTTCCCGCCAAGACTCGAGGAAGTTTCCCGTCACCCAAACCTTATTACAAATGTCAAGAAGGGTAGAGAGACAGGATTCAGGTAAATGTTTTAATAATTGATAGTGGATATCATCAGGACCAGCTGATGTATCATGAGCCTTTTTAACGGACTCTCGAAGTTCTTTGAGAGTGAATAGTTTATTGCATTTCTCCAAGTTTTTTTACTTGAAGTTCGGCTTCTTCTGTTCTTTTAGTTTTTTATTTTTCAGAAAATGTTGTTGACAATTTTCAGAAGAAGAATTTTTTTTATAAGTTTCTGCCAAAGTGTTTGTAATATCTTTGACAGATGTTATATCTCCATTATCTGTTTTCAGATGATTTACAGAGCTAGAATTACCTTTACCATTTATTTTCCGGACCATGTCCCATGTCTTCTTAAGAGGTGAGCGAGAATTCAGCCTATAGATGTAAGATCTCCAGGAATGCCTCTTGCTATCCTTGATAGTTCGACGGGCTTTCGCACGATAAACTCCAAAGTTATCTAAATTGGTTTGAGTTGGCCGCAAGTTAAACTTATTTAATGCAGCTTTACGATCGCTGACTGCCTTTTTGCAGTCATCGTCGTACCATGGTTTATGTGGGCGTTTTGGATTGCAATAGTTAGATCAGCTATATCATGAAAAGTTTTGGTAAAAAGAGCAGTTGCGTCTTCGACATCCTCGAAAAAGGAAGGCTTTAATTGTTCCTCGCAAAGAGATTGAAACGTAGTCCAATCAGCCTTGCGAAGTTTCAATCGTTGCGTTTTTTCGAGAAGTGGAGGGCCGATATTTTCAAGAAATATGGGGAAGTGGTCACTTCCACAGAGGTCGTCTCCAACACTCCACGAAAAATCCATCAAAAGCGTTGAATGGCATATTGTTAAATCAATGGAAGAATGAGAGCCTGTAGCAGGATGTAAATAAGTATGCGACTTATTATCATTAAAAAGACACAAATTGTTTTTGGCTAAGAAATCCTCAATTTTCTGGCCTTTATCGTTTATATCTTTACAACCCCAGATATATTTGTGTGCATTAAAATCACCCAGGAGTATAAAAGGTGATGATAATTGTGCAACTAGGTGATTTAGATCTTTAAGGTCTAGTGAAGAACTAGGTGGTAAATATAAGGAACATATTGTTATAACTCTGTGCATCGTAACACTGACCTCAATAGCTTGCTAATTTGTTTTCAACGCAACATGTCTGTGAGCAATGTTTCGATTAACGGTTATCGAAACTCCACCAGTCGCCTTGTCCCCGGTATCACAAATATGATTGTATAGTAAGTGTTGTTTAAAAGATATCTTATCACTTGTCTTCAAGAATGTTTCTTGAAGACAAAAGACAATAGGGTTGTGTTCATTTAAAATTAAGCTGATTTCATCATAATTTGGTTCCAAACCTCGACAATTCCATTGAATGATCTTATTAGTTTTACCCATTATTTAGCGCTAAGACGATTTTTAATTTTATGTTTGGCCTTAGATTTAGGAGAGGTCTTAGGAGACTCAAGCCGTGACATCTCCACTGATGAATCTTCCTCCCTGGAAGAAGTCAGCTGAAGTGGCACCTCGACTAACTTTTCATGAGAGGATGGAATTGGCAGCGCAGCTGCCGGCTCTGAAATATCCATCAGCTGTTCGAATTTGTTATGCAGCTCAATAGGGCCGTTAGACACATTTGGCTGCTCCTTATGCTCCCTAGCTGGAGAAGCACTAGGCTTTCCAACTTCCTTAGTTGGAGCAGCACTAGGCCTTCCAACCGAGGAAGCATCAGTCTTACAAGGACCCGCTTTCCAATTCTGAGAAATTGACGTGCTCTTGACATTGCCAGAGCTTGCCGATTTTGTGTTTGGTTTAATGAAAAAGTTTGATTAGGTGAAAAATTTAATTTTGGTTTGTTAAGTTGTATTTGTTAACTTTTGTTTGGATTTGAGGAAGTATTCTTTGTATTTTGAATTTCTGACTGTGGTTCGTTTGCGTACTTGCATCCCTGCATTCTATGTGTGTTGCTGTTATTTTGAGTAAGAGGTCGGACTTGAAATTTTATATTTTTCTTCAATCAATGTTCGTGCTTCTGGAAAGGGAATGTTTTGTGTATATTTAACTGTTACGATTTATTTTTATTTTTTCAATTTTTCACACAATTTTGAATTTGCGTGATGTCCTAGACCGCAGTTGGTACATTTGAAGGCGTTATGACAATCTGGTTCGTTATGCTTGAATGCAGACTCGCCACATTTACCACAAAGTTCTTCTTTAGTACACCTGGACTTGTGGTGCTCAAAGGCTTGGCAATTGTAGCATCGTAACGGGTTTGGAATGTAGGCGTCAACATGTAATTGCAGATATGTCACCTTTATTGTTTTTGGTAAGACGGGTGTTGCAAATGTGAGGACGATAGTATTTGTATTAATAATTGTATCATTCCTTTTTATGGTTATTCGGCGAGTCGCAGTTACCAACTGTGGTGCACGCTCGTTGATAATTTTTTCTTCAGGTACTCCGGAGAGGTCCGGGCACCTGATGACAACTTTGGAGATGTTCATAGAAGAATGAGGGTAGCATTTGACTTTTGTGTTTAAAATTTATGTAATTGTAAGTAAATTATCGGAGTGAGATTTTTTTTCTGTTTCAATAAGAAGAGTTTTGTTTTTTAATTTTTTAAAATTGTTTTACATGTCCAGCAATGGAATAGACAGTTTTCTGAATTGCAAAAGGTGACATATCTGCGACAGGCCTTTCCCCGTTTTCCGATTCTATGATGAGAAAACAAGAAAAGGACTGGTTGATCACTGGTTCCTCAGTATCATATGCATGTTCTGTTGTTTTTTTTCGTTTATTAGTAGTTTGTGCGTTTTGTGATGCCATGATGGGCGTTAAGAATTAACCTTCCACGCTTCTCACCCACCTCGGAGTCCAACAAGGGGACATTTGCTGTGGATATCCAACAGTCGAAGGTATACTCATATAAAGCTAACGCATCAACCCCACCCCCACCACCACCACCATCCCCCCCACCCCCCCCCCCTCCCCCACCACTCTTGGAAGCAAAAAACACAGAAAAGTGATAAAAGTAGCAGACTCGGTTTTATTGAGTCTGTTCATGAGAGGTAATGTAAAGTGCAACACTTCGCACGCCTCTTAACACGGGCTTAAGCGATATTCTACTTTAAAGCCACAAAGATTGTATGAAGTAACCATATTAAGGCATTTTTTCATTGAGTTTTTTGGTTTTATTTTTTGTATCTAAGAACAATATAGAATTATCAAAATTGTTTTGCATTTAGAACAGTAAATCATAAACTTGTTGTGTGTTTTCTTCACACAAGTAGATTACAACGTATTATATATCTATACTCCCGATAATATTGAATAAAGCAAAGTTATATAATAAAAATCTACAATCTGACCTCAACTTATCTGAGGTATTAGGTCATGTAGCATGTTAGCAGTAAATAAGCAATAAATACTGAAAAGTGAATCCCTTGGAAGAAACATACACAAACAAGAGATAAATGTAGCAGACTCGGTTTTATTGAGTCTGTTCATGAGGGGTAATGTTAAAGTGCAACACCTCTCACGCCTAATACCACCGGCTTAAGCGATTTTCTACTGTAAATCCACAAAGATTGGGCTTGATGATCCCAAAGGACCAGTAAGTAATAACACTACTGATTTGTAGTCGGGGCGACTTTTTACGGCCACCACACAGCACTAAACAAACGCTAGTGTGAATGTCAATAAAAGATGTCCATGCTGTTTCAATGACGAGGTAGCGTTGGGAAATACGTCTTTAATTTGTTAAGCATCAGTTTGTAGCTATCTGCTACATTTGGTAATAAAAGAGATATTTAATTGCTATTTCATGGCTATTTAGGACCTATTTCCCAACGTCAAATTGTCATTGAAAAAGCACGAAAAGCTTGCTTATTTACTGCTAACATGCTGCAGGGCGATATGCTCAGGTCTATACATTGAGGCCCGAGTAAAGTTTTTCTTTCAATAGCATTGTTATATTGAACAGTATCTTACTTTTATGAAGAAGAAAACAACACATTAACAAGTTATCTGTACTAAATATAAAACTGTTTTGATATTTCATTGTTTAAGAACAAAAATAAAACCAAACACAACTAGTAAAAACTTGAAAAACTTAATATGTTGACTTCATACAAAGGCTGTATTGGGAGGTCCTCATCATCTGATACAAAATTGAAAAATACTATTTGCTCATGCAAGTGTATGTCTAACAGTCATTTACAGTCACCTATACAAGTGTATGTCCAACAGTCATTTACAGTCACCTATACAAGTGTATGTCCAACAGTCATTTACAGGTACCTATACAAGTGTATGTCTAACAGTCATTTACAGTTACCTATACACGTGTATGTCCAACAGTCATTTACAGTTACCTATACACGTGTATGTCCAACAGTCATTTACAGTCACCTATACAAGTGTATGTCCAACAGTCATTTACAGTCACCTATAAAAGTGTATGTCCAACAGTCATTTACAGTTACCTATACAAGTGTATGTCTAACAGTCATTTACAGTCACCTATACAAGTGTATGTCTAACAGTCATTTACAGTCACCTATACAAGTGTATGTCTAACAGTCATTTACAGTTACCTATACAAGTGTTTGTCCAACAGTCATTCATTTACAGTCACCTATACAAGTGTATGTCCAACAGTCATTTACAGTCACCTATACAAGTGTATGTCTAACAGTCATTTACAGTCACCTATACAAGTGTATGTCTAACAGTCATTTACAGTCACCTATACAAATGTATGTCCAACAGTCATTTACAGTCACCTATACAAGTGTATGTCCAACAGTCATTTACAGTTACTTATACAAGTGTATGTCCAACAGTCATTTACAGTTACCTATACAATCTTTATCCCCTCACACCCCTAAATACAATACGCTCGAAATAGGTCCTTAAGAATAAAACATATTGCCCTTTTTATACCTCGAGATTGATGAATAGTGTGTTTGTTGCACACAGTACAATGAGTATGTACAATAGGCTTTATATATTAGATAGTTTATGGCATAACAGCTTTACTACAATGAGTATGTACAATAGGCTTTATATATTTGATAGTTTATGGCATAACGGCTTTACTACAATGTGGATGCTATCCAGACAATTTATTATGTATTAAAAAAAAGCTTTATCTATTGGGATGTCTTTATCTATTGGGTTTAGGGTTAGGTGATGTCATTATCTATTGGGATGCTTTCATCTATTGGGTTAGGGTTAGGGGATGCCTTTATCTATGAGATGCATTTACCTATTGGGGTGCCTTTATCTATTTGGATACCTTTATCTATTGGGTTAGGGTTAGGTGATGTCATTATCTATTGGGATGCCTTTATCTATTGGGTTAGGGTTAGGTGATGTCATTATCTATTGGGATGCCTTTATCTATTGGGTTAGGGTTAGGGGATGCCTTTATCTACGAGATGCCTTTATCTATTGGGATGTCTTTACCTATTTGGATGCCTTTATCTATTGGGTTAGGGTAAGGTGATGTCATTTTCTATTGGGATGCCTTTACCTATTGGGTTATTGTTAGGGTATGCCTTTATCTATTGGGATGCCTTTATATATGGGATGCCTTTATCTATCGTGATCCATTTATCTATTGTGATGCCTTTATCTATTGGGATGCCTTTATATATTGGGATGCATCAATCTATTGGGCTTGGGTTAGAGAATGCCATTATATATTGTGATTCCTTTATCTATTGGGATGCCTTTATCTATTGGGTTAGGGTAAGGTGATGCCGTTATCTATTGTGATACCTTTAACTATTGGGTTAGGGTTAGGGGATGCCTTTATCTATCGTATGCCTTTATCTACTGGGATGCCTTATCTATTGTGATGTCTTTTTCGTTCATGTATACATGATCGTCGTTGTGGTTTACTATTGCTGTCTAGTTTGTTAAAGGATGCAGTCTGGTGGGTGTCTCCTTATTTACAATGTATTATTTAATTGGGATGACAGTAGTGTAAGACTGAGGTTTGGTTCACCCTAAAACACGGTGTAAATCCCTAAAGGAGTGCTTACCATTGACCGATACAATACTATATTCACAGCCCACGCTTTTATTTATCATTGCTTCTATTAGTCCTAGGAAGTTTTATTTGTTTTAATGCATGCCTTGGATGCCTGAGTTCTGTGAATAATACATGTCCTGTTCCACTGGTGTATTTATTGATAGTGCTTTCTTATTCGTTCCGGCAGCGACTCTTATACTCTTTTCATAATTGCACATGGTAAAGTAGGAATGAACAGTTCCTTTACATTTTTCACTTTGATAACGCAGTCTTATAATTACACATGGTAGCAATGCGCAGTTTATTTGTGTTGTAATGCACACGCTAACGCGCATGTATGCCTTACATGTGAACAATTGTATTTCTGTGCTGATGTGTAATTCTAACACGTCGTGTTACAAAGGTGATTTGTAATCAATGTGTAAGGCATGTCAAGTATGTGAACATAGAGAAGCGCGGTCGCCCCCCTTGATTCAAAATGTTTGGTGGGAAGAACTGATGGTAAAAATCGAGAAGAATGTGTCTGGTAAGAAAAAACGGTCGTGGCGTGTTTATGTCTCCGCGACAACAAGTTTGCTTTCAATATTGTTTTAACACCCGTGACTTGATCTATTATTATGTTAGGTTTTTATTTCCAGTTCCTACCCAGATTTATGACTATTTTCTCTCGGCAGCTATTTTACGCTTGTGTAAAACTTGCTTGTCCATTTATTTATATTATTAGACATGCTTGTATGCTATACATGCAGTATTCAGAACATACTACGAAGTCAAGAGTGATTATTTCAATTCGTAACATTGTCGCACTTACACAACTATAGACAAAAGATAAAACCGTCAAATATAACAAATATTACGTATTAAGTACATGTTTTTATTTGTTTAATGTATTCTCAGAAATCATAAATGTGTATATAGAACAAGGAGATTAAATGAAAGATAGATGTTAATTTATTGTCCGCAAAATCTCGGAACAAATATGATAAATATAATACACATTGAATTCCAGCCTTAAAACTACACAACCCTTAGTTTAAAGCACAACACTGCAACACATATGTATGGTATCTCTGCTTTGCAGTATACGGTGTAGAACTGTGGTTTCATTTTTACCCTCTATACCTGACTTTATTGGCGCCATTAAAGCGCGTAAACAAAACTTGTATATATCCAAAAAACGAACATATATTCACAGCCTAGCTAAATCAAATTGTTGGTATCCCTATGGGTACGAACTGTGCACCACTTGTCGCAGATTTGTTTTTAATTTGCTATGAAAGAGATTTCATGTTGAGTCTTTCACCAGATACCAAGGCAGATGTTATTGAAGCTTTTAATGACACCTCTCGGTATCTGGATGACATATGTAAACATTGACAACCCTTTCTTTTCAACTATGGTTAATAATATTTATCCTAAAGAACTTCAGCTTAACAAAGCTAATATATTTGATAATAACGCTTCTTTTCTTGATTTAGATCTCTCGATTGAAAATAGTGAAATAATTAGCAAAATCTATGACAAGAGAGATGATTTTAATTTTGACATTGTTAATTACCCCGACTTGGATGGGGATGTTCCCCGAGCAACTTCTTATGGGGTGTATGTGTCTCAACTTATTCGTTTTTCAAGAGCTTGTACTCGAGTTGAGGACTTTAATATTCGTAATCTTTGTATTTAAGGACTCTTCTGCGACAAGGACTATCACAACCTGACTTCTATGGTGATGTGATTTATAAACTTCGTAAGATTCGTGGTCATGATCACTTTCATACTATCTTAAACAGTTTATCAAAAGAGGTTATGACCCTATCATTTTGCAACGTACTGCATGCTTGGTGGTGGACCCTTTTACAGTTCGCCACTATGCTTTCCTCTTTAATTGTACGATGACCGGACAGGCTGTGGTCCCTATGATTGGGACGATGGCGTTTGATGTTTGTCTATGATCTTTCTTGTCGTGCCCTTAATGGTTTATTCTCTTGTTGCTCTCGCTTCTGCCAAGTCATTGAGTACCTTCATTGTGGCTTTCTAGGCTATTGTTTTTTTTGTATTATATTTACACGAGCATATTTGTGTTTTACTTATATTGCCTATTGATGCTGCCATGTTGGTTATAGATTAGATCATGGCGGGGATTTCTTTATTTACACTGTCCTGTTTTAATGGGATGACAGTAGGGTAAGTGTGAGGTTTGGTGCAACCTAGAACCGGTTTAAACCCCCAGTGGCCTACTTTGCCACTGACCGTTCCAAGGCGGTAGCCCTATTGTCAACCCTTTTGTGTTTGAGATGTCGTTTGATTTTATTATTACTTTTGCCTTCTTGTTTGTCTGTTTGCGTGTTTGTTTCTGCGTTTTGTAGTTGACTGTCCTCCTTGAAAGCTACTTTCCCTGTCCGATCTTTTTATATTTCTTTGATACACGCTATTTGCTTTCACTAAAGGGCATGTATTTATATGGACTGTGTAGCTTTAAATACTTGTGTATCATATACACAACACTGACGGCTATATGATCTACGAACGTTCCGGCAGCGACTCTTATTTTGTTTTAGTAATTGCACATGGTAAGGTAGTAATGAATAGTTTCTTTGAGTTTTTTCACTTCGATAACGCAATCTTATAATTAGACATGGTAGCAATAAACAGTTTATCTGTGTTGTAATGCACGCTAACGCAAACGCATCCCATACATGTGAGTAATTCTATTTCTGTGCTGATGTGTACTTTAGCACGTCGTGCTACAAAGGTCAATATGTAATCAATTTGTAAGGCATGTCAAGGATTCGCGTATCACGCATTGGGAAGAAAGTGTCTGGTAAAAAAAACGGTAATGGCGTGTTTACGTCTCCGTGACAACTGTTTTTTTTTTAATATTGTTTTAACACCCGTGACTTGGTCTGTTATTATGTTAAACTTTGTTCCCGGAAATAATGCTATTTTCTCTCGGTAGCTATTTTACGCTTTTACCTTGCATGTTATCTCTGAGATAATAAATAGGGATAAATCTGGGCCAAATCTTAGGACAACATCAATTGTGTAAACCTCTCAAGACGATGTCCGTCATAATATAGCTATACATTTGTATATATACCGTGTAATAAACAATGAACTGTTTGTCCGAAATCACTGACCTTTCCATCTATGTTTAGAACATACTATTACTGCACCTGTTCTTGTTCATTGATATGTTTAAAGTGCATTATTTTGAATGTTGTTGTAGGAGTTAGTTGCCTTTTCGTGTCCGGCAGACCTAAGTTTAGCTTTTTTCATCAACTTGCTGAAATGTGGTCACAGTGTCCAAGTGTGCATAAACACTATTTGCTCTAATTATGTTAGAACTCGACTCGTCTACGTCCATTCCACATGCGTATGTCTGTTCCGCAGGCATATCTTCTCATGAATCTGTCTGGGTTTCAGATATTGTTGATAAATCACCTTTAGAATGTCTATGGACCGTTTGTCTTTGACTCTCTGAAATAGAGAAATTGGTATTTATAGATGTATTGTCGTGTAATTGTGGATTATCTAAAATGACAATATATTGTATGCGCATAACAGTTTAGGATTAAACAACTACGGAAGAGCAGAACAGTCATAAACATACTGAGTACATTTAAACACGCAACATTTTTGAGTTTCGATTATTTTTAGTCCGCTGTTGTTGTTTTTTTTGTTGTTCAAATCAAGAATGTATTTTACGTTAGTATAGAAGTAGTTTACATATGATGATAAACAGTTGCGTAAGATTGGCTCTACTTCTTTCAGTTAAAACAGTCTCTGACTTGCAATCACTTGCCCCTCACCGCTGTAGGTTCGATCCCTCAGGGGCCTAGGAATCTTTATGTGAGGAAGCTATCAAGCTGGCTTGCGGAACGTCGGTGGTCTACCTAGGTGCCCGCCCGTGCACGAAAATTGCCCGGAGGGGCACCTGGGGTCTTCCTCCACCAGTTGAAGCTGGAAAGTCGCCATATGACCTTAGCTGTTGGTGCGACTATAAAATCCAATTCAATTCCAATTCAGTCAAAACACATTTTGCACGAGGACTTCAATTCCATCCTAGAAATTAAAAAATACCAAGTGTTGCGAGAGTATATTATTATTATTTAAATATATTCCACGTATCAATATACTTTTATCGAATCCTAAAAAACAAATGAAACGTCTCGCTTTTGTTTCGGATCTTATACTTATGATAATCAACGAAGATGTGGAGGTCAAAACCTCATTCATTAACGCCAAATGTACTCGTCCTGTTAGACTTATAAACTTTTCTTTACTATTAAGAAGGACAAGTTCACAATTTCAGTTTTCCGCCGAAAGAAGGGTTCAAACCTACCTCAAACAATATCTGAAATGAGAGAATGGATTTTAAACCTTTAGTCATCCGACGAGAAAAACGTATTTCAAACCTTCCTACGTCTGCCTAGAAAAATCGTCTTCAAACCTTCAAAACTCTGCCGATAGCAAAGGATTTCGAACAATCAGACATCAAACGAGAGAAAATGATTTTCTAACTTTAGACCTCTACCGAGAACGAGTATCTGATTTAAAAAGCATATGTGGTCAATTAGTAAAAGAGACATGACAACTTAAAGACTAGCGGAAATTGAATTGAATTATTTTTAACGACTCGTCAAAATATTGTTTATGCTATTTCGAACCACCCAAGAGAGAGAGGAACGATACATAGGAACATAGAATACATTCGAGAACCCTGCCCTACTCGTACTATCAAATAGATTGCAATGGGAGGACAGACTCTGTTACACTAGACCGCCAATACACGGGACCGCAAACACCCGGTTAATGTCCCAATCAGATGGACGAGGCTAAAGGAAGTGAATTGTCTAAGATAACACCTAAGCATCCCACTGGTGACAGTAAGGTTCGAACCCTTGATTTCCAGATCAGAGTCGAACGAGCAACAGCGGGAACATACTAATCAGTGTGTAGTGTACCTAGCGTTTTATATATAACGTTTTAAAATAAGACGAGTTACATATGTCAGTTTGGCTTAGATATGTCAATATAATGTAGATGTATACCTTACAGGTATACACGTGTATATATGTCAGTATAACTTTACATTTATACAAATGTAGATAACATTTATACAAATGTAGATATGTGAATATACCTTTACATATATACAAGTGTAGATATGTCAATATACCTGTACATCGATACAAGTATAGATACGTCAATATACTTTGACATATATAAACATTTAGACATGTCAATATGCCTTAACACTGATACAAGTGTAAATATGTCAATATACCTTGATCAAGTATCCGTTTAAATGAACAAAATAAAAGCTCTCCTAAGTAAGTATCGGTCATGCGGAAGTCCTCCTCACTCATCGACAGAAGCTCTACTCCATTAACACCCTCAAATAGCAACATTATGCGTTCCTGCTCCATTTGTGTGAGTTTGTTTTCCTCCACAAGACTATTTATCCATGCACCAACCTCAATTGAGGTCCAATCACGAATAGACAATGTCAACCATAGAGGATTGCTATCTGAAATGTAAATGTCAGCGACTTATTTTGCTTTTAATAAACATTTATATAAACATCATTTTTCATTTTTCATATTCAGTACATGTGCATGTTCTTGTTATTTCATTGCTCGAATTTCAGTAAGCAGGCGAAAAGTTTGGGGCTTATCAGAAAACTGTTAAAGCAATAATCAATTATGAAACAGTGAATTTAAATTCACTTTTACTGTTCCATATGTTATACGACTGTGTTACATTATATGTATAATTGGCGATGTATAAAATAACGTATGTTACCTTTCCCAGCTGTCTTGCAAGAGAGAGTTTCAACAAGAGCTCTAATTCTATCTCCATAAAATTGAGTTCTTTCTGAAACCAAACAACACAATTAAATATAAATGATGAAGACCGCACCACCACTTATTTTGTGACTACTTGTCGTGGTGGAGGACCACCCATTTATTCCTGGATAGATCCAGTACTGAATACAGTATACAGTACATGTTCTTAGACCCAGGTCTGCCTCAACCACAAAAAGATCGACAGTCATATATGGCGCAACATGTGCTAGAAATGGCGTAAAACACCATTCGGACAAAGAAAAACTGCTAAAAGTTTACTTCTCTCAATATATAATCAATAAGGTGCATTACTGGTGTAAATTCATTGACAGGTCACTTTTTCAAAAATAATAAATACTTAATTTCAATTGGCGGCCGACAAGTATTTACCTAGAAAAAGTATTGCGGTCGTAAAACTTTAATTTTCAAAATAAACAAAAACATTTGTGTATAAAAAAAGGGGGAGGGGGTGGTTCTTAACCATTGTTAAGCATTTACTTGTGAAATATTTATAATTTACCTAACGGTATTTCATTGTCCATGCCACCAAGTAGAACATATTTCTAAAGAAGGACGTGATTCGACGGTTTGATCATATTATTATTATCAAGTATTTTACGGATAATTGTAGCATTTCATTTTAAATAATGTAATGATTTATCAGCATACCCTCGTAATCCGGTGCGACGTCGAGTATTTGTTTAAAGGCTGTGTAAATGATGTCCCCGACATCTTTAAAACTGCGTCGAAAATCGTCCATCTCCAATGCAAGTAGCTGACTTCCGGTATAGTTACGGAGGGATTCAATCGACTTCCGGCGTATCATGTCTGGAAATTCGTATTTCTCCGCTACATATGTGATCCATTCTTCGACACATGTGGGAGACCAGTTTTCAGGGTGTTTACGTGTCCAAGAGGACAAATGACTTCCACCTACACAAACATGAACATGAATAATGAATTGTCTTTTTAACGGCATGCAGGATTCGTGCATAATAAACCCTAGGATTTGCGCATAGTAAACCATAGGAGTCGCGCATAATAAACCCTAGGAGTCGCGCATAGTAAACCCTAGGATTTGCGCGTAGTAAAACCTTGGTTCTCGCGCATAGAACCCCTAGGAGTCGCGCATAATACACCCTAGGATTCGAGCATTGTAAACCCTAGGATTCACGCATAATAAACCCTAGGATTCGCGCGTAGTAAATCCTAGGTTCTCGCGAATAAAACGTCGATCACGTGTGATGAGAGGTTTACGGCCTTTACATAAGATCACTGCAGGGCATTAACAGAGTTGTGTTTAAAATGTTCATCACTATATCAATTAAGACAAACGCCAGCTGAAACCCCAGCGTGTTCTGTTGTCAGCAATCTATATGAAAGTTTAAATATAATCAATTACGTTAAGGATAAAATGTTATGTGGACATACGGTAAACAACTGTTACCTTTCATTAAAACTTTGCCTATAGCGTAAACAGTTGTTAACTGTAATACCTTTAGGATGATGAGGAAAGCGTTAGCGGAGGATTAAAATTGCAGTTGAAAAGAGGTTGTTACCTTTAGCGAACTAGTTAAAGTCCCTATCCTGCCATTAACATGTAAATTATACAATAGATGTAAACAGTTTCTAAACCAACTGACGACGAGGTATATAAATGTAAATATGTTGCGAATCCAAACTCTGTAGACACAATATAAACGGCTTTAAACAGCCAGGGTAAACCCCAAAACTGGAGCGTCGAATTAAGATATACCAACTTGTAATTCATTTAATGAATATTCAATTACGGGTATTTAAGAACCCGTGACTAAAACTATACCTATAATCGGCACATATACATTATTATATGACCTGAATACATGGATAGAGTTTGATAAACATTTTTGTAGTATAATTTGCCATTATTTGGCGGGTTAGTTACTTTAAGGTGTCGCAGTTCGCTTGGAGTGGGTGGGGGTGGTGAAAAAGATAACACAGTTTCTCAAAAATGTGTATATTGGTGAGAACAATTTCTACATATTTCCTTATATTGCATTATATTAAGTGAATTGCTGTAGGTCATTTGTAAATAAGTTAACAGGTTAGGAAAAAATATTACCTTTTACAACTTATGGATTATTTCTTCTCAAGATACTGTTCACAGATGAATGGGCTATATAATAGTGTATTTGCTTTCAGAATAAAACAGCCACATTGACTGTTTGGACGCATATGGAATGAAGTTGTAAAGGTAATCTTTTTTTCTAACCTGGTAACTTATTTACAAATAACCTACAGCAATTCACTTATTATAATGCAATATAAGGAAATATGTAGAAATTGTTCCCACCATATGCACATTTTTGAGAAATTGTGTTTTTCTTTTTAACCAACCCCACCCACTCCAAGCGGACAGCGACCCCTTAAAGGTCGAACATTGCAGTTAAAAAGAGGATGTGTTACCTTTAGCGGAATTTTTATCTTTAACGTTGTTACTGACAGTACTGCTTGCACATTGTTCTTAATAATGTTTGGTGGCGGAAATGTACAGGCAACTTTGGTTTCTTTGTTTGAATAATGTTTTACGTCATTTTAGCACATGTTAGGCCATATAAGAATGTCTGTTTTTGTGGTGACAGACCATCGCTTTTTTTCTAGGTAAAACCAGTACTGTTTACCTGTCGCCATCCGTAAGAATCGACACTAGTCAAGTCGAGCTCCCAGTGGGATTCGAACCCGCAGCGATGAGAGGCGACGACTTGTTTGAAATAATAATATGCTCCAGGTAAAACAAATAACCTAATTAGAGGGTCCGTTTAAGTTGTTGTTTAAAACAGTCGTTCAATGTTTTACCTAAATATATAAAACGAGTATGTTTTTGATAAAGAAAACATGTACTTACCGTGCGCCAGTGTATACTACTGTATATATATATGGGTAGTTCTCGAGTCCACACACAAAATAATGTCGGTTACAATCTTATAGCACCGTCTGAGCAGACAGATATATATTATTTAAATGCGTAGGGGGAAATGCGATAAATTTACAGCAATCCGAACGATATATTCACAAAAACTTTTCCGGGATTAAATCAACAATATCGTCACGAACACATATCTAAATATAATAAAGGATTTTCCCAATTTTACTCTGCATTACGTAATAGCTCTGACACAATGCGCTTTTTGAGTATTGATTTATAATTTGTTATCGAAAAAAAAAAGGTAAATGATTAAAGTTAAAGATCTGGAGGCGATCTGAAAGATTACTGGTGTCAGTCAAAATAAAACAAAAACATATTTTTTTGTGTTGTTTGTCTTACATATTAAATGGACAAATGCACTTATGAACCTCCTGTTTCCGATTGATTTATGGAATTATCTTAAAACCTCGCCGACTCTGCCATATTTGTTGTAAAAAGCATCTATATTAGTTCATGGTGTTTAAAGGCTTTAAGAGGTTCTGTTTTGTGATACAGTAAGTACGTTTTCTATGAATGTTATGTACTACATATGTATATGATTTAACAGCAAAAACTCGCAGTCATCAAAGTTCCAGAACACCATAAACAACAATTAAACCAGTATTAAACCAAATGTAACTAGTGCATTTAAACATTTTATTTTAAACTGAAGCGGATTGACATTTTCCTTTTATCGATGCGTATATGTTAATCTGTATATATGTATATGAGAGGCAAAATAGCCTCTTCTCCACCAAGGAAAGTAGATCAGTAGATACATTCAAATCCATATTCCGAATTTACAATTAACGTTGTAGATTTATTAAAGGTGAACAAATAGAGGGTGAAACTGTTTCATATTATTGTTTATCCGGTATCGATTACAGACTGTACGCGTTTACGTGCTGTTTACAAATAACGAGTTAAACTTCGTACACTTAGTATGAGGAAGTCGTGTCACACAGAATATCCCCCTAAACAGCTCTTCCGGGATTGCACGTGTGGGAGTGAACTGATCTGAGAGCCAATCAGGTACAGTCGTGGTAGTATTTAGTGTAAATAGTTGTTCCCTGTCAGTTACGTAGTGATCGGATTTAAAATAGAAACATATACACAAAGAAAGGCTCATCTATGGAAAGCCAGAGCTATATCTAGTAGTCATTTTATAATATGTGCGTACGTTATTTTAGTATTTCCGTTATGTGCTGTGAACATTGATATGGTGTATCCATTATGTTTTATGCATACGTATGTAGTATTTCCATTATGTTATGTGATTACGTTCTTACAGAATGTTCATAATATGATTTGTATACGTATATAATATTTCAATAATATTTATACATACTGTATTATAGTATGCCCATAATGTTATGCTAATAGGTATATAGTAATTCCATTTATTGTTATGTTCATGCGTATATAGTATTTCCATTATGTTATGTGCATACGTAATAGTATTTCCATTATGTTATGTGCATGCGTATATAGTATATCCATTATTATATGTGTATACGTATAAAGTATATCTATTATGTTATGTGCATACGTATATAGTATTTACATTATGTTATGTGCATACGTATATAGTATTTCCATTATGTTATGTGCATACATATATAGTATATCCATTATGTTATGCGAATGCGTATATAGTATTTCAATTATGTTATGTGCAAGCGTATACAGTATTTACATTGTGTTGTGTGTATACGTACGTAGTATTTACATTATGTTATGTGTATACTTATAAAGTATTTACATTATGTTATGTGTATACATATGTATTATTTCAGTTTGTTATGTGTATACGTATATAGTATTTACATTATGTTATGTGTATACGTATGTAGTATATCCGTTTGTTATGTGTATACGTATGTAGTATCTCCGTTTGTTATGTGTATACGTATGTAGTATATCCGTTTGTTATGTGTATACGTATGTAGTATATCCGTTTGCTATGTGTATACGTATGTAGTATATCCGTGTGTTATGTGTATACGTATATAGAATTTCCATTATGGTATGTGTATACGTATGTAGTATATCCGTTTGTTATGTGTATCCGTATGTAGTATATCCGTGTGTTATGTGTATCCGTATGTAGTATATCCGTTTGTTATGTGTATACATATATAGTATTTACATTATGTTATGTGTATACGTATGTAGTATATCCGTGTGTTATGTGTATACGTATATAAAATTTCCATTATGGTATGTGTATACATATGTAGTATATCCGTTTGTTATGTGTATCCGTATGTAGTATATCCGTTTGTTATGTGTATCCGTATGTAGTATATCCGTTTGTTATGTGTATACATATATAGTATTTACATTATGTTATGTGTATACGTATGTAGTATATCCGTGTGTTATGTGTATACGTATATAGAATTTCCATTATGGTATGTGTATACGTATGTAGTATATCCGTTTGTTATGTGTATCCGTATGTAGTATATCCGTTTGTTATGTGTATCCGTATGTAGTATATCCGTGTGTTATGTGTATCCGTATGTAGTATATGCGTTTGTTATGTGTATACGTATGTAGTATATCCGTTTGTTATGTGTATACGTATGTAGTATATCCGTTTGTTATGTGTATCCGTATGTAGTATATCCGTTTGTTATGTGTATACGTATGTAGTATATGCGTTTGTTATGTGTATACGTATGTAGTATATCCGTTTGTTATGTGTATACGTATGTAGTATATCCGTTTGTTATGTGTATACGTATGTAGTATATCCGTTTGTTATGTGTATCCGTATGTAGTATATCCGTTTGTTATGTGTATACGTATGTAGTATATGCGTTTGTTATGTGTATACGTATGTAGTATATCCGTTTGTTATGTGTATACGTATATATTATTTACATTATGTTATGTGTATACGTATGTAGTATATACGTTTGTTATGTGTATACGTATGTAGTATGTTCGTTTTGTTATGTGTATACGTATGTAGTATATACGTTTGTTATGTGTTTACGTATGTAGTATGTTCGTTTTGTTATGTGTATACGTATATAGTATGTACATTATGTTATGTGTATACGTATGTAGTATTTACATTATGTTATGTGCATACGTATGTAGTATATCCGTTTGTTATGTACATGAGTTTATATTATTTACATTATGTTATGTACATACGTATATATTATTTACATTATGTTATTTACATGCGTATGTAGTATTTACATTATGTTATGTAAATGCGTATATATTATTTACATTATGTTATGTACATGCGTATGTAGTATTTACATTATGTTATGTACATACGTATATATTATTTACATTATGTTATGTACATGCGTATGTAGTATTTACATTATGTTATGTAAATGCGTATATATTATTTACATTATGTTATGTACATGCGTATATATTATTTACATCATGTTATGTACATACGTATGTAGTATTTACATTATGTTATGTAAATGCGTATATATTATTTACATTATGTTATGTACATGCGTATGTATTATTTACATTATGTTATGTACATACGTATATATTATTTACATTATGTTATGTACATGCGTATGTAGTATTTACATTATATTATGTAAATGCGTCTATATTATTTACATTATGTTATGTACATACGTATATATTATTTACATTATGTTATGTACATGCGTATGTAGTATTTACACTATGTTATGTACATACGTATTTATTATTTACATTATGTTATGTACATGCGTATGTAGTATTTACATTATGTTGTGTAAATGCGCATATATTATTTACATTATGTTATGTACATGCGTATATATTATTTACATCGTGTTATGTACATACGTATGTAGTATTTACATTATGTTATGTAAATGCGTATATATTATTTACATTATGTTATGTACATGCGTATGTATTATTTACATTATGTTATGTACATACGTATATATTATTTACATTATGTTATGTACATGCGTATGTAGTATTTACATTATATTATGTAAATGCGTCTATATTATTTACATTATGTTATGTACATACGTATATATTATTTACATTATGTTATGTACATGCGTATGTAGTATTTACATTATGTTATGTACATACGTATTTATTATTTACATTATGTTATGTACATGCGTATGTAGTATTTACATTATGTTGTGTAAATGCGCATATATTATTTACATTATGTTATGTACATGCGTATATATTATTTACATCGTGTTATGTACATACGTATGTAGTATTTACATTATGTTATGTAAATGCGTATATATTATTTACATTATGTTATGTACATGCGTATATATTATTTACATTATGTTATGTACATACGTATGTATTATTTACATTATGTTATTTGCATGCGTAGATAGTATTTACATTATGTTATGTGCATACGTATGTAGTATATCCGTTTGTTATGTACATGCCTATATATTATTTACATTATGTTATGTACATACGTATATATTATTTACATTATGTTATGTACATGCGTATGTATTATGTACATTATGTTATGTGCATACGTATGTAGTATATCCGTTTGTTATGTACATGCCTATATATTATTTACATTATGTTATGTACATACGTATATATTATTTACATTATGTTATGTACATGCGTATGTATTATGTACATTATGTTATGTAAATGCGTATATATTATTTACATTATGTTATGTACATGCGTATATATTAATTACATCATGTTATGTACATACGTATGTAGTATTTACATTATGTTATGTAAATGCGTATATATTATTTACATTATGTTATGTATATGCGTATATATTATTTACATTATGTTATGTACATACGTATGTATTATTTACATTATGTTATTTGCATGCGTAGATAGTATTTACATTATTTTATGTACATGCGTATATATTATTTACATTATGTTATGTACATGCGTATATATTATTTACATTATGTTATGTACATGCGTATATATTATTTATATTATGTTATGTACATGCGTATATAGTATTTACATTATGTTATGTGCATACGTATATAGTATTTACATTGTATTATTTGCAAAACTATGTAGTATATCCATTGTGTTATGTGCATGCGTATATATTATTTATATTATGTTATGTACATACTTATGTATTATTTACATTATGTTATTTGCATGCGTATAAAGTATTTACACTATGTTATGTACATACGTATGTAGTATTTACATTATATTATGTGCTGGGGTATATATTATTTACGTTATGTTATGTACATGCGTATGTAGTATTTACATTATGTTATGTACATACGTATGTAGTATTTACATTATGTTATGTACTGGGGTATATATTATTTACATTATGTTATGTGCATACGTATATATTTTACATTATGTTATGTTCATGCGTATATAGTATTCATTTGTATATATTATTTACATTATGTTATGTACATAAGAATATATTATTTACATTATGTTATGTTCATGCGTATATAGTATTTACATTATGTTATGTTCATGCATATATATTATTTACATTATGTTATGTGCATGCGTATATAGTATTTACATTATGTTATGTACATACGTATGTAGTATTTACATTATGTTATGTACTGGGGTATATATTATTTACATTATGTTATGTGCATACGTATATATTTTACATTATGTAATGTTCATGCGTATATACGAGGGTGCTTCAAGAAGTTCTGTCACTAGGCATATATCCTTTGAACTGGATATTACACTGAGATAAAGTAGTGCATTTATAGTACTACTGGGTTCGCTCTCTTAAATTCCACAACAAAAATGAAAAATTTCCGGTGATTTATTTCCCTGAATTACCTCCCCCTACCACACATTTTGGATACTGGCATCTCTGAAAATGTCCTTGTTACAAAACGTTGTAACAATTATTTGAATAATTCTATGCTTTTAAATTTTCTTGTACGCGATCTGTTGTTTTCGCCTATAATCCTTGAAAATGATAGTCGATAATTCGTAAAGGTCTTGATGTAAACCGGATATGAGTGAATGCATATCCCCTAATTTTAGCGGAAATAACACTGATTTTCTTCATTTTGTTTACGGAAATGTTATATTATCTTTTAAATGTCGTAATTATTCTCATAGCATTAATATGTTTTCATATTTTTTTAAAAATCCTAGTTCTTCAGTGTTTAAATTTCATATTCAACACATTATTGTAGAATTTTGCACAATTTTTAGTGAAAATATTGATCATCCAAAAACGCTATTTCGGAATACTGCCCTTCCATTTAATGTCCATTTATCATTAAATTAATTTTACATGTTAGCTTAAAATGTTAATTTCTAAGACAATGCCTTTTCATCTACCATGCTTAAATTCTAAATCTTGTAATGCACAGATATAACTGGTAATGTATGAGAAATTTCAAAGGTCTTCGACAAGTACTTAAAGAGAAACAGGCATTTAAAAAAGTAACAGTTAACACACCTGAAAAAAACTCAGAACAAAAATGCCACAGTATGTATAAGTGATGTATATTAAATGTTCCATAACTTTTGTCACACACAAGAAACAGCATTTATTTTACCATCAATGGAATGGTATTGAAACTCTATTTCATTTGGTACCAAACATCAACACTCACAACGAGCACATAATTGTTAAAATGCGTTAGTGACAGAACTTATTGAATGACCCTCGTAGTATTCATTTGTATATAGTATTTACATTATGTTATGTACATAAGAATATATTAATATACATTATGTTATGTTCATGCGTATATAGTATTTACATTATGTTATGTTCATGCGTATATATTATTTACATCATGTTATGTTCATGCGTATATAGTATTTACATTATGTTATGTGCATGCGTATATAGTATTTACATCATGTTATGTTCATGCGTATATAGTATTTACATTGTGTTACGTTCATGCGTATATAGTATTTACATTATGTTATGTACATGCGTTTATAATATTTCCACATGCGTATATAGTATTTACATCATGTTATGCGTTTATAGTATTTACATTATGTTATGTACATGCGTATATAATATTTCCACATGCGTATATAGTATTTACATCATGTTATGTGCATACGTATGTAGTATTTACATTATGTTATGTGCATGCGTATATAGTATATCCATTATGTTATGTGCATGCGAATATAGTATTTACATTATGTATATCCTGTATATACATGATTTCTTTGTATCTGATTATATAATATGATCACTTGATGTTGTGGTATCTTTTACGAAAAAAATCGTTTCCTATTGTATAAAACAGCGTATAATGGAAAGCCGGAACATACAACATAAAACAGATGAGAGTACCTTTCCTTGTTCTGAACTATTCCCGTCTTTGCAAGTCTGATCAAATGTTGTTTTATGACCAATGAGTCAAGACATTGGGAGCATTTTCCCTTGGAAGTTTCTCAAAAATACGCCAGGTGGTTATGTTATTTTTATTTTTATTTTCGAACATTATACACACAAAGGTTTAAAAAAAGCACCACAAGAAAGCCACATATTTGTTTTCCCAACTGTGTTTTAATGCAACAGCAGCATCTCTAACCCTATATCCTAGTTACACAGCGTACAGCCTTCGTATGAACGCTAAAGGCCGATGTCTTAAATATGTTAAATTCTATGTTAAAGGGGACATAACCGTTAATTGTCAAAATTGTGCTGAATTTAAAACTCGTTTAAAATATAGTTGAAATCAACACATACTTATTCAAGTTATGATGGATTCAAGGGGACATAATTGTCAAAATTGCATAGTTACTTAGATCTGAGTTCTTGTAATAAAGAATTGTATTCCAGGTATAATCCACAATATGTATTCAAGCTGTGCCGAAAAAGGGGCATACATCTGTCAAAAATAGTAGAATGGGACCGCATTTCGAAGGTGTATACAACATTTAACCGTCACTGAACTTACCAAAACATTATTTAATGTATTCAAGTTATTCTGTTCACAATGTTTGTTTGTTTGTTTGTTTGTTTGTATGGTGTTTAACGTCGTTTTCAACACATGTAAGGTTATATAATTTTATGACGGTCGATTTCTTTGTGGTGAAGGCAGACCACCCACTTTTCCTGGGTAGAACCAGTTCTGTAAACCTCCCGCCATCCGTAAGAATCGAGACTTCCTCGCGTACGAGTCGAGCTCCCAGTGGGATTCGAACCCGCAGCGGTGAGAGGCGAGAAGGTTTACAACACAACGTCGTTATCCACTCGACCACGGATGCGCTTTCTGTTCACCAGCATTGGATTACTGAAATGGTACGTTAATATTGAAGGGGATACAACTCCGTCAACAGAATTGTATATTCATCTAGGCAAGGTTTGTATCAAGTGTAATTGAGATCCGTATGAATTTATTCAAGCAATTTACAAACATAAAACGTCAAGCAAAATGTAAGACAAAAAGGTAAACTTATGTTAAAGATGGCGTAACTCTGTCAAAAAATACTGTAAGTGACAACGGGTCGATTCTCACGGATGGCGGGAGGTATACAGTACTTGTTCTACCCAGGACAAACTGATGGTCTTCCTCCACCAAAGTCAATCGTCATCGTCAACCAACCGTCAAAATGGCGTCGAGTTTTCAACTAGTCCGATATCGTGCAATAAGGTTTACCACCACCAATAGAGTATAAACCTCGAATGTAGTTCCTATAATAAAAAGTAATCCCTCCTTTTTGTTGGTAATGGACAGTTTAAGTAGGGGAAAATAGCCCATTTCTATTCGATTTTTTGTTATATTTAGATTTTTCCAAATTTCGAACCTATACATACACTTTGTGACCAACTATCAATGAAAACAGTTGTACCCTTGACCTCTTTAGTAAACAAACAAGAACTTTCTTACATGAATTTCGACCCCACCTTTTCTGATGATTTTACAAGCGGAGTATCTTTTCTGATGATTTTGCAAGTGGAAAACTATTTCCATTGCTGTATTATCCAGTTGCAGCAAATCATTAATATGTAACATGTTAACATTGGTGTCAGTCTGGAAAATAATTGGTGGTTTCATACCATAAGCAAACTGTTTACCAAAAAGCAAACCTATGTTATTTTATAGTTGTCGTTAATTTCAACGATTGTTTTACTTAAATATGCCATCAGCTAATTTATATTCTATGCAAACGTTCACTATATTATCAGGTCTGTTTCAGCTACTTGACGTCTATACTGCCTACTGGTACAGCGGAGGGCGCATCAGTCTTTTCCCAGTTCATGTATTGTTTTATTGTCAAAAGTCTCCACCTCGTTAGATGACGTGTTCTTTGCGTTATTAATCATTGCCTTGGCAACTGTTTCCACCGGTACCGATGTATAAGTAGGAAACAAATATGTGAGTGGTTTTAAAAACAAAATAGCCACTCTCTGCCCCATCCTCCGATCTACCCTGTCGCACAGAAGAAATCTAAAAGAGAAAAAGTGAATAAAATCATGAAAGTTTCGGTCAGTCAAAAATGGCGTTGAGGTAGTTTTTGCAAGTTAAATAATACGACTGAATTGGCTTTTTCGTCATTATTTAAAGACATGTTTTACACTTTTCTAAACAAGCAGTATCATAAATCGAATAAATATATATCGTGGTATAAATATGATAAGCGCAACAGTTAAAGCATTAAACTTTGTAGCCTTTTAATGGATTAGATGGCATTAAGATGGCATGCATTTGACGCGCATTACACGTTGTAGCCTATTAATGGATTAGATGGCATTAATATGGCATGTAAACGTTCCAGGATCTGGGTTCGGGTGCGTTAACGCCAATCTTGTGCTACGTTGTGTATATGCATACTGGTTCTGTTTGTGTAGGAGTGAGGTTATGTTTTTTGAATTTAAAATTAAAAGTCATTAGCTTATCCTGCAACCAACAGACACATTTTACAACAGATGTTCACCGTTTGTAAACCTACTGACGATGGCGTATATATTATGAGGTTATTTAACAGTGTACAGTACTGAATTCTATTGGACGAGTACCCAGAAGATAGAATCCATATTTGAACACAACACTGTTAAATAACCTCTTTATAACTTACATACTCGCTATGGACGTACTATAAACAGCTTAAAACAGAAAGGCCAAATCCCCAAACTGGAGCGTCGAATCAAGAGTTACCAACTCATAATTCATTTACGCATATTCAATCTCTGTTATTTTAAGAACCCGTTAACAAACATATTCTTTTAATCGGCATATATTCATTAGTATATAACCTAAACACCTGAATAGAGTTTTGATAAACGGTTTGTAATTTTGCCGTTATTTGCCGGGTACGTTTCTTTAAGGCCCGTATTTTACTCCTCAGAATATTGGTGTATGCGGTCTTTAAAAGTCATCCTAAACAATTGACTGAATATGAGAACTACTTACGCTGGTCTGAATATGGACAGGCGTTGGAAGCCAATTCCTTTTAGGTCCTCTTCCGTTCGTCCCTATAGAAAAAAACATATATCAGATTAGTATTTATTTCGAGGCCATGTTTATGTTGCCTTCATCCATAGATGTTTTTAAATGTATGTAACGTGTTTCAAGTTATTTTCCCCTACAAAGCTCTATGCGAGTTCAACTATGTGAAATTGACATATTAACATTAGATTTTCGTAAAAAAAATGTGAAAAGTTATCTGAACATATTGTAATAAAAATGATTTACGTAAATTTGTGTTTTTTGGATGCTTCACTTCAGGCTCGACTTGATCACCTTAATCAGTATTTATTGTATTATAAAAAAAACTTGAACAAGATCAATTAACTTGAATAGTTAAGCGGAAGTGGAGAGCTGTGGCCTAGCGGTAGAACGTTGGACTCATGATCCAAAAGTCGTGGGTTCGATCCCCGCCATAACCACATGTGTTGTGTCCTTGAGCAAGACACTTTATCTGCATTGCTTAATTAGGTTGAATTAACCGCTGTTGTTGACACCGCTTTCAGCACATATTTAGGCATTAAACAGACCTGTTGGCAAGGTCTATATCAGCTTCAAAATTCAAAATTACACCTTTAAAAAGTCCAGACTCTATTGTGCCCATCGCGTCAGGTATACCTTGACGTGTTCGTTGGCGGAGGGACTATAAACCTTAGAATTACACACACACACACACACTGCATTGCTTAGTACTGGTTCTACCCAGGAAGACAATCAATAAGTACCTTAGAAGCAAATCGCTTACAACAGGTATAGAATTAGCTAATTAAAAAAAATATATATCCCTTTCTTATTCATTTTCAATTTTAAGTTAAGGATGTTTTAAATAATGATAGTGTTAGCATATTTATACCTTTGTTTTCATGTAAAGGGCGATACTGTTTTTGTTGGCACCTTGAGATGTAACAATCTGAAAATGTCTGCATCCTGCAGATTTGGCCACAGCGGCTGTGTTAACAACGTAATCGTGGTCAACTTTCACAAAATGTTCCTGTAAACAAAAATAAACAAAAAGGAGGTAGACCAATACAATACTACATAAATAACAGTACAAACAGGTATATTTCAGCATGTACTTAATCGTATAATTAAATTAGTATATACGAGGGCTGTTCAAATAATACGTGGACATTTTCGATATCGCACTCATTTATTGACGTAAACCTTTAAATTTAAATATGTTGTAATCCAACTCATAAGAAATCAAATGATTTAAATAAAAAATAGATATCATGTCTAGTTACGTTGCAATGAATGAAATAATAGGGCGAGAAACCCATCTACGGAGCAGTCCAAAATGTGACGTCTTTATTTCATAACTGCATTTCGGGAATGGCTAAATAAAATCGTCTAAAAAAATACACAAAACTAAAGTAGCATTGTCACTGGTATTCCAAAATTACAATTTTTAAATTTTATGGATATTGAACAAGGAGAACTATGATAAATATAAAATAAGTAGACGAACAATTCCTGGTTTGACGACGTCAGAAAATTCACGGAGCACTAAAATGTAAATAATTATTAAATTATATCAATTTTTAATAAAACAAAAACAATAATAAAACAATGAAATACAAAACATAACATTTTAAAGCTTACACATTTTCTTCAAAATATATATGTTACATTAATAAGTAAAGAATACCAATATATGTTCAATAAACATGTCTTTTGGTAAGTGACTATGCTATTTGTTTTCTAAATATTTTGAATATTTTTTTTTATGCTACCCGATCAAATTCGTATGATCTCTTTCCGAAGCTGTGATATACTTTTATTATACCTCACATAAGACACCCTTGCTAAATCCCCATAGACAACAATGTGTAATTTCTTACTATCACACGCGAGGGTGATAGTACAGGGTGATAGTAAATCGCAGGGTGATAGTAAAATAATTATCACATGCGCAGCTTTGATGCGCGCTGTTTTGGTGACGTCATCGGCTCAGTATGGTGAAATTGTTATTTTTAACTCATCATAACTTCAAAAGTACTTGACTGATTTCAATAAACTACCACTCATTTTCTTAGTTACGTTATTTCCGATCCAACGATATAACATTCATAACAACTTTTAGAAAAAAAAATGTGTTTATGTGGGGTTTTTTCAAGAAAGAAATCTGGCCAAGTGAAATCGGTACTGAAAATGAATCTTGTTTTTGCCCGAGGGGATTTCGGTATATTAGAATAAATATCACATTCATGAGAGGGTGATAGTAAGAATGTTCACCCTGAGGATATGATTATCGCCCGAGGCGAATTCATGAGAGGGTGATAGTAAGAATGTTCACCCTGAGGATGTTGATTATCACCCTCGGCTTCGCCTCGGGCGATAATCATATCGCCGAGGGTGATAATCAATATCCTCAGGTTGAACATTCTTACTATCACCCTCTCTTGAATGTGATATTTATATAATAAAACATGATTATACAACAATGCTGTAAAATATGTATTTAATGCAAACCATGAATAATACAATAATCTAAATAACAATTACGTTTGTTATTTCTAGTATTTTTCATCATTTATAACGTTAGGTTGTTGTTGGTTTTCACGGCGACGCCATAGCATACAAATGACATGCTCCGTGGCGGTTACTGAGGGGTTGTAAAAACTCGTATTTCTTGAAATCTATTTCAAATAATTTTATAATATTTACCGATATGAAAGTGAAAATGTAAACCTTTATTGCTATATAACTTAATTTACTTTTAATAACTATTAAAAATGTCCACGTAATATTTGAACGGCCCTCATGTTTTCCCTGTCATTTTGTAATCATCGGGCTCGTGAAATTATTGTTTACAATTGAACTCTAAATCGTGATATATTAAACGATAATTCACCGTAAACGATGTTCTATTTCTTAATTCTAATACTCCCTGGAGTTTAAAATATCTCGTTATATTCAACGATATATCACTGTAACATTTGCAACGTTAGGAGAATAATCAAGATATCACTGTAACGTTTGCAACGTTAGGAGAGTAAGCAAAGCAATGCGAAAGATTTCCGATGTGTGCGTTATTTTCACATTTTAGGGGTATTAGAATAGAAATAGAACATCGTTTACGGTGATTTATCTTGTAATATATCACGGTTTGTCGTTCAATTGTAAACAATAATTTCACGAGCCCGAGTAGGGCAGGGTTCCCGGATTCTTATGTATCATTCACCTATCTCTGGGTTTTTCATTTCGTAACATAAACAAGATGTTGGTGACTACCTCTCGCCATCCGTAATGGTGGAGGCAGACCGCCTAATTATTCCTGGGTAGAACCAGTACTGCATACCTCCCGCCATCCGTAATGGTGGAGGCAGACCACCTACTTATTCCTGGGTAGAACCGGTACTGTATACCTCTCCGCATCCGTAAAAATCGACACTTTCTCACTTACAAGAGTCCGGTATAGTAAAGACGCTGCGTTTAAACCGTTCTCGCCTCTCGGCGCTGCGGGTTCGAATCGCACTAGGAGTTCGACAAGTCAAGTGGGAAAGTGTCGATTCCTGCAGATGGCGGGAGGTATATACAGTACTGGTTCTACCTGGAGAAATGGGGTGGTCTGCATCTATGACAAAAAAAAGATCGACGGTCATTTATCATGTAATTCTGTGCTGATAATTTGCTGATAAATCTGACGAACTTTATTTCGTATGCGGAAACAGGTAGATTAAGCAATAGATAACTTAAAAAAAAATGAAAAGTAAGCCGTATTTTAGAACTTTATGTGCTTTTATATATGGTACCATGTGTAAACAGTTATTACAATGTGTATTATACTAAAGTGTGTTAGATCCAACCTGTCCTGCTGTCTTTGCTGTCGTTCCTAAGCAACAAAAGCCAAAGTCACATCCCCTGAACACGTCTTCATGTTTACTGATGTCATCATAGTCGACAACCTTCTGAACCTGCAACAGAAAGTGCCAGCTATGATATATAACTGTGGTCCCTGTATATCTTTCCTAGTGTGAATCTTAACCAGTCGTATTGTCGGCATATAATCCTACTGATGTTATCGGTCATTTTAATAGGGATTATATACATACTTATTGGGGGTGGGGTGGGGGTGGGGGTGTACACAGACACGTGTTTTATTTAAAAAAATCAGTTTAGAGGAGGGGGTGAGGAGCAACTTTAAAAAAAAAAACTGTTGACAACCAAAAAAAAGGAAAACGACTTTTACGTATGAATTTTCTTTAATTATAGATTTTAGGGGAGAGGAGCCCGACACCACCCACCCACACACCCATGGATCCGCCCCTGAAGTTGTAGACAACTACTTGATATCAAGCTAGGCTTTATACACAGTTGTTCACAACTCTATGTTAAAGGGACACCTGACAATCCTGAAGTTTTTATCAAGTATTCACATTAGCGTCTCGAATTATTAATCCAGTATCATTTCAACTTGAAATCTTCTTGCATATATTACTTCTTGCATATATTAAATAAAAATGTGTATTTTCAATTTTTCTTCGTTATTCTACCATAGGTTTAAATGTTATTGGTGCAATATAGTCATCAGTAAGAAATATGCAAAACAATTTGGTTTATACTAATCTTATAATTATTATTAATGACTGAACAAATGCAAGTTATGTAGAAAAACTAAAGGGACGTCGCGAGTTTTAAAACAATCAAGATTGACGTGTGTCCCTTTAAAAATATGAACTTCAGGATGGGGCTATTTATAGCAGTAGCAGTAATAGTAGCAGCAGCGACAGCAGCAGCAGTAGTAGTAGTAGTAGTAGTAGTAGTAGTAGTAGTAACATCAGTAATAGTAGTAGAAGTGGCAGTAGTAGCAGAAGTAGTAGTAGTAGTAGTAGTAGTAGTAGTAGTAGTAGTATCAACAACAGTAGCAATAGCAATAGCAGCAGTAGTAGAATAGTAGCAGCAGCAGTAGTAGTAGGAGCAGTAGAAAATGGTGATATTTGCTGTTGTGGTATCTATAGCTAACATGGTAATGGGGGTAGTGAAAGTAATGTTTAGAAACATAATGGAAAACAAGAAAATAAAGGAAAGTTAAAAGAAATAAAGGTAAGAAAAACTCACGAATCGGCTATCGTTGCTCACTGGGAGCTCTGCTTCACGACGTCCGACGAGAACTACTTTCTTGAAATAATCACCACGTGATAGTTCCCGAACTAATGCCTTTCCTACTTCTCCGGTGTGTCCGAGCACAAACGCACAAGGGCCCGCCATTACACGATATGATAAAACGTTCAATACCTCGCGATAATAACATGTTATTATATTCAATGTTCTAGTTTCTAAACTGAATGTAAACAGGACTTTGGTTTATCAGGACGTTCGGCACTTATCTTTCACGGTCGATTCGTCCCCAACATTTACGAACCGTAAGACGGTACGTACCGAACAAAATGCTCTTATTGAAACATCGCTATAGCAGGGGCGTAGCTGTACCTAAATCAGTGTGTAGGCACAAGGTCTAGGGGTATCCGGGGGCATGCTCCCCGTGATTTCTTTTAGAAGGAAGCCAAATCCTGCATTCTGACGATATTTTAAGCAGTAAACAATATGTTTTTAACACGCGATTTCAAACTTTTTTAATCTGCCCCACCACCCCATACCCCCTCAGATTATATTGCATTTTTTGGCATTTTTATTTTTTTGACTTCTGGGGACAATGTGTAGGCACGTGCCTACAGTGCCTATCGGCAGCTACGCCACTGAATAGATAATGCAACATTTAATTAATATACTGAAAAGGTGTTTCGAAACATTTAAATATTAAATTACATATATTTGTATTATTATTAAACAGATTAATTAGCAGGACGAAAATGTCTATTTTGAGGTGTGTTACCCTGATAAAAAAATCATTATTATGCGTATATATATCCATGTGCGTTACTATCAAGATAATTAGGTTTGAAACTGTTCTTAGAATATAAAGAATGGCGAGTTAGTTCATACATATAGAATATTATGTCAGTGCCTTTTACTATCAAGTTTATTAGGCGAGGCTTAGAAAACGAAGATTGGCGAGGCTCTGCCGAGCCATTCTTCGTTTTCGTGCCGAGCCTAATAAACTTGATAGTAAAAGGCACTGACATAATATTCTATTTATCATGTAGATTATCCACATTTTCTGTACGAATTACTATTATTACCTATTTCTCAGAATGTTACGCTTATCGAGGACGCCGCCATGTTGTTGTTTTTTGTTTGTTTTATGACGTCAGGCAATGTTACGTGCATGACGTCAGATAACGTTACGTACAACAAACGCCGAGGGATTCCGCATTGTTTTGCTTTATTGGTCAACTTGCCTAATAAAGCAAAATTTAATAGGTCACCCCTTTATTGGCAGAAAAGTGCATATCTGCATGATAAAAATATTTATTGCACCTCACACAAAATTCTATGCATCTCACTGGTTGAGTGCGGTCACGTGGTGGCCCCTGTAATAATGTTTTTAAACTGTACCGGCCGTGACGTCAACGTCATGACATCGAATTGCTCGAATGTTTCAATGACGTTGACACTCCATTAAAATGGATTAAATATCGGTGTTTGCCTTAAAAATGTGCCCGATGCAATAAATCAGTTATTGGGTTTGTTAATGATCCCCACTAGAAATATGTGGGGTCAGTCAGATATATATAGGGTGACTCTGCTATTGCCTCGCCCCCATAAATCTTACTGACACCACATATTTCTGTAGGGGGTCAGTAACAAACCCAATAACTAATAGTGTTTGTCGTAAGGTGTTTGTCGCAAGTCTAAAATTATTGATTTAGACTGTATGCACTATAGATAACACCCCAGTATATTGTAAAGTGTAAATAAATATAATCTTTGGAGTTTTTGTATTAACTATTCTGTCAGTTAAAGAAATCATAAATTATATAATGTTTAGGTCATACTGGTGACGAGTATAATAGTTTGCAGGATTAAAGTGACTGTAGGCGATCTTGAAGAATTATGGATGGCAATCCGAATACGAATACAACCATCACAATATGCTTCCAAATATGTGCACTAAACTATTGGTCGGGGCGTTTGTTTCAGCCAAAGGTTTTTCAAGAATTACATGAGCAATTTTAATAATACTTATATAAAGTATACATCACTAAAACTTCATTTTTAGTGGTAAATAAAAAATATCTTAATTTTGAAAATCAGTTGAGAAATTTAAGAGATAACTATGCTAAGATTTTCAATTTCAGACCATAACATTTCAGGTAATTTCAGACCGTAAGAGAGAGAGAGACAGAGACAGAGACAGAGACAGAGACAAAGAGAATCCAGAAAACATCACTTGTTATATTCGCGCAACTGATCCTATAGAATTTATAAAGATTTCAGAAAGATTCTACAAAGTGTGTATTTGCATTTACAAGATAAATTCTGTAATGCAGAAACGACCGCGATGGTGGCTAAGTGGTAGACCATTTGCCTCGCATGCAGGAGGTCGTGGGTTCAATCTTCGACTGAGTCACATTAAATACTTCATAACAATTTACCCGGTATCAGAATAATTTGACCGGATGGGGTACAGCGATGTATCCCAGCGGGCAGCACTATTTGGGTTAATCATTGAGCTAACTGCTACAAGTAACACCGTCGTGAGATGACTGAAATATTGTTAAAAGCTTTAAACTTTAAACCCCATTCATGTATACATACAAAAATACAGCTGATCTAGAAGAATCATGGAGTAGTATTGTGATTCCGAAAGCCTACTGAGATTTCAAGGTGTGTTATTCAATTGTGAATCAAAGCATTGCCACAATAGGTCTCACACCTCTACAAAAGGAAAACAGAAAATAATTCTAATTTTTTCTCTATTTTAGGCAATTTCTCTATTTTAGGCAGCTGAAGCTTTTCACGCGCACACACCGCATAACTCACTTTTGAGTTTCAAGTGTTTTAACACGAAGTAGTCCCAATTTGCACTCACGTGCAGTTACGCGGAAATTGCAGTTGTCTTTTAAAAAACGTTAGCTTAAGCCAATTTTGAATGCAAAAACAACACAGACAATAAATAAAGTAAGTTTATACGTTAAACATCCCCATAGCATTCGTTTTGACTACTATTGGCATATTTTGCATAGCCTAAATCGCTGTTCAAATGTGAAGATCGGAAATTTTGAGGTTTTTGAAACTGCAAAATTGCCGATTTCTCAAAACGGTCACAAAAAATGTGTTGTCACTAATTTGGCTTAAATTAACAGGAATGATAGATCAGTACCTCTACTACCTTTCCTGAAAATTTCGGCAAAATTCATGACTACCCATTTTTTGAGACCGTTTTGAAAGATGGTCACCCTTTTTTCTCACTCAAAACACACATTATTCAAAATGGCGGCTACAAGCTAAATAAGCAAAACTGAAAATCAATAACAGAAACGTAAAACATGAATATTTTCTACTCCCGGATATAGTTATTTCCTGCTCCGAATAAAATGTCAGTAAGTCAACCTTTAAACACTTTTTCTGCCTTTCCTTTAGCATGTTTACGGTAAAAATCAGCCGCCCTAGACGCTTATTAAAAATCACAACAGGCCAAGTCGGCAGTAATTTGTTGTGTTGATTTACGGTTGAATGAACTATGGATAATTGCAAGTGAATACTTCACAATTCCAGGATTTAATGAGCAAAAAGACAGACCTATTTATGTGTTAACTATTGTTATGGGTGAATGATGTAACAAATACTTGTAGAACATCTCCTGTCAAGGTCATGTCATGTAGACCACATGAGTCATGTCCCTTCGCCTCGATTAGGGACCCTTCGCCTCGATTAGGGACACCGACAACTTTGGTGATTAGACATAAAGGAAAAACAAAGGATGAAAGGTATGTACAGCACTCGGTACTGACCCATAAATGTGTTTTATTTAGTGCATGTTCATGTTTATAGTGTCTCCGTTAAAATTTAATAATAATATAGCACTGATGTATTATTTCTATGATGAGACCCTTCCAGTGGGGTCTATGTTCACAGAAAATATGATCCAATGTTCCCCAAAAATATTTTGCTTTGTTCTCCAAAAATATTTGTCCATTTATTTTTATTATTATGTTCCCTTGTTCCCTAAAAATATTACCAATAACAGAAAATGTTCCATTGTTCCCCAAAAATATTACCAATATTAAACAGAAAATGTTCCATTGTTCCCCAAAAATAAATGGCCTTGTCCCCAAACCCCCTCTATGACCGCAGATCAGAAATGCACCGTTGCCACCTCCCCTTCACCCTCCCCACCCACAAAATCGGTGCCCTTGCATCATCCCCCCCCCCCCACACACACACCCCACACTGCCCAAAGTTTGCATATAGCTATGTACAGCAGTACTGTAAAGGATTAACACATCTGCTGTAGATATGTATGTATAAAAACAACAATTGATTTTCTTTCAGGGATCTTTGCAGATGTTGCCACCTTCTGTCAAGTGGCATCTCCAAGTTCCAGCTCTGAGACTTAGCCTAGCCCTGGGTAAGCTAAAGCTATAAACTTATATATATTTGACCCCAGTGATATAGGTTAATTAAGCTAATAATATGGCAATATTTCGAGCCACCCCAGAGAGTGGAATTCAAAAAAATGTACCTAAGCTACTCTATCTATCTTACTAGCAAATGTTAATATTTCGAGCCGCCCCAAATTCGGGAATACATTTCTGCGGTTCTTTAACGTGGTTTTTATAAATGAAGATTTTAATAAGCTTGATAAGCTTGAGAAACAGTAGATTTATTTGAGTGGGAGAACCCGATTTGTACAGATTTTTTTATTATTCTCATTAAAGTAGCCATACCGCCAACAACAGTCAAATTTTATAAACATTATGTACACTGTTTCTAAACCTACTGATGACAAAGTATATATATAACTTACATATTTTGAGAAATCAAACTCATACATACACAGTATAAACAGCTTTAACCTGCCGGACCAAACCCAGAACTGGAGTGTCGAATTACGAGTTACCATCATTTTACGGTTATTCAATCACGGGTATTCTAAGAACCTATTAATAAACCTATACTTTTAATCAGCGCATATACATTGTTATATGGATAGAGTTTCGATAAACGGTTTTCTAGTGCAATTTTGTAGTTATTTGGCGGGATAGCTACTTTTAAAAAAAAGAGGAGTGCCTAACTATAAGTATAATTGTCCCAGCTCGTTGGAATACTTTACTTTTTTGTTTGTTTTGTTGAGATATTGTGAAATTCCATCACATAAAACAATGGATACACATGATACAACATGAAAGTTTCTCTGTGCTGTTGTCACTTTACAGCGATATTATTAAAGACCGCCCCAGTTAAATTACAAATAATAGGACACTTTAAAGGGACATATGGCAATCTTGAAGATCTTGTCGAACATTAGTATCACAGTTTATTAGTCCCGTATCAATTTCACTTCAAAACTGCTTGCATATAATTAACTAAAATTTAGATGTATTATTTGTCTTCGTTATTCTACCATAGGTTTAAATATATGATTGGTGCAATAATATCAGCAATTAGTAATAATATATAAATTACACAGTTATACTATAATTATAGAGAATAACATTCAGGCATTTCATATCTCATCCTTTCCGTCGATGTGTTCTTGGGAAACACACTTTCCCTTAGCCTCGTCCTTCGGATGGGGACGTAAACCGGGCGGTCCCGTGTATCAGTCTATCCTCCAAGCACGTTAAGGAACAACAGGAATCTATTCGATAATAAGAGTAGGGCACGGTTCCCAGATTCCTATGTATCCTTTTCCTCTCTCTGGGGCGGCTCTAAATAACCTATACTGTGCGAAGGCCGAGCACAATATAAAAATGTAATATTTCATCTATGTGTGACCTAAAAAAATTATATACTTCAGAATATTTTGTTGATTTTAGCAGTGATGGGAGAATAATGATTAAATATTTATTTCTCGGCGGATATAATAGCTGATCTTCCATGATCGAGTGCGGATTTATTAAACGAGTTGGCAAAAATATACAATGCGCGGCTTGTCGAGCATCAAATAATGTTTAATGTTTACTGAAGAGTTTAAAAAATAATAGATGATTTTGTGAGATTCTATTTATCACACAAAAACCCATACAAGTTGATGTTAAACGTTCACATTTCTCTGTGATGTCAATTTACCTATATATTAATACCGTATTTCCTCTATTAGAAGAGCCCCACCTGTTTTAAGAAACTTACCGTCTTCAAAAATTAAAAGTTCCTAAAAAACGCAATGTTTTTACCGCTAATGGATTTGATTAAATTAAAAGTTTCTAAAAAACACACTGTTTTTACCGCTTATGGATTTGATTACGGGAGTTTTTTACCTTCGACACCAGTATGGTCTATGACATAAACCTTAAAGCGCTATCATCATCAATACAATTACCGCTTTTATTTATCTCGTTCCTTTCAATTTACTATTTAGTTTATCTTTTATTATTGGTTAATTCATATGCAACCAACCCGTTTTGTAATCGTCAAGTTTGACAGAAATGTGTATCATATAGATGCAGAGTGATGACAGTAATATACTCGGTACAGTCATGTTTTGGTTAAGTCAATACCGGTGTAACAGTAAAAGATCGCCGTACAGTAATTCTATAAGGAAACAGTCCGGGGAAAGGAGGTGAAATATATTGAAAATTTGTATCATAATATTAGCCCCCCCCCCCCCCCCCCCCCCCCCCCCCCCCCCCCCCACTTCGCACTTTCCATAGTGCCCGGGAGCTACTGTTAGAGGAAATACGGTATATACGACAGCCAAAGTTAAAATCCTTTTAAAAATAACAGGACACTCTGTTGATTCATGTGAAATTCCATGCATATATCATATGGCTTATATATTTTGTACCACCAATCCATCCACCAATCCATCCTTTTTAACAACTTGTTTTGTTCATTTCAGAGACGCATCATCTGGTTTCCAGATGCCCTTCGTTCTTCAAATACCAATGCAACCCTGGAAGACGTGGATTTAACCAAAAAAGTTGACAATACTGTGATCGCAAGATTCTAAACTCAAGGAAATATATTCATTTTATTAGGCCAAATCAGAAACGCGGTTAATTTTTCTTCGGCCTTATGCATTACAGTATATACTTGTTACTGCGTATCCCGCTTGAGATGTGTTCGCCTGATCATGATGGTGACTTCAGTTTGGCAATCCCGAGGACTAAGCAGACATTATTTTTTTAAAGAACCAAAATGAACATAATTATACCTCACAGAGACTATATAATATTTAATAATGTTAAAAAACACCAAATGTATACAATGTCATACATTGACAGTAGATGCTCACATTCAAAAAAAAAATTGGTGTTTTACATCATTTTAACACATTTTAGGCCATATATGACATTGATTTTTTTGTTGTAAGTATGTTGTAAGTATGAAGTAAATTTCATTATTGTAGTATTTAATAGATGTTTAGTTTATAAATATAATATATATAAAATATTGTATTATTTATTCTTTGGTTCAGTTGGATCTACATTGTATGTAAAAAAAGTTTCCATTTGCGTACAGTCATGCATGTATCTGAAACTGAAAAACTGCCTTTTGGGAACACAAGGTCATTTTAATTTATTTATTGTTTATTCAAGCTTTTGAAATAGATCTTTTGTAATTAAAGTGACACATGGGCCGATGATGGCAATCTTGAAGTGTATATCGAGCAGTCGAGCACTGAATTTGAAATTAGCATCTCGAAACATGTTTTGCTGTACTTAGCGGTACTCGTCTGATAAAGCAAATGTCACTGGTCTAGCCTGGTCAAGTAAAATTCATTGGGTTGAAGAGTGCATAAAAAATATCCGCATGACGGATATATTCATATGAGAACTAAACACTTATTTTTGTGTCTACTGCTTAGGATGGCAGACACTTATCGATCACTTTGTCATGCTTTAACCTTCAACCTAACCTTGGCCATCAATTGAAAAGTATTTTAATTGTGTTCATGAAACTTCACCAACGTCTTCATCTCAATGGATGTTGTTACACATGTGCAATACCTCTGACTTTCATTTTGGCAGGTTATGCCCTATTTATCAGCCTAACCTGCAACCTAACCTTGGAAATAAGCAAACAGCACTGTCAACAGGCGAAGCAAGTGTTCATGGGTGATGGAACACACTTCTAGTTCAAGGTCGACTTAGTGACCGCTTCCCACTAATAACAATCTGGAAACTGATATTTTCATGTCTATACTAGTTTGACATATTAAGCCGTTATATTTGTTTTGTCAAGTGTCGGTGTAGCGGACAATGCGGTGCACTTAAAAACTTAAAAGCACAGGATCCGGGTTCAAGACAACGGCGCCACTGAGTTTCTTCAGTGTGTTTAGCCTCGTCCATCGTAAGCGGACATAAATCCTCCTATCTGAAGTTTATATATCGAAGTCTATTCTCCGAGCATGTTTAATAAGCAAAAGTAGGAGTAGGGCAGTTTCCGCGATTCTAATGAGACACCTACCCTGACCAGATCCGCATTTTTTATTTTTTTTTATGGGTGGGGTGGGTGATGGTGGTGGTGACGGGCCGGTGAGGGATAACCAAATAAATTGGACTGCAGCTTTGTTTTAGTATATTTTGATGTTAAATATGGCTGCATATGGTGATACTCGCCAATAAAAAATAAATAAAAAAACATTAGCGGGTGGTGTTCCAGATTGGCCATCAAAATGAACAACGAGAAGCTGAACAGCGGTCAGCCTTTTTAAATATAGGCTACAGACTACTTTTCAGACTTAGTGTGAGCCCCTTCACCGAATACCGAATACGCACCTGTAGACGTTCAATGACTTTACACTCGTTATATTTTTTGACCGACAGTGCCGAGTCTAACATTTTATCGTTTTAACGTGTAATTTTTATAAAGAAATACCATGATGTTCGTAACATGTTGTACACGTCATGTACTATTTAAGCTTAAACAACGTATTTTTAGTATCTCCTTGTATTTCATTAGAAAAGAACACAAAGTGTTACCATTTTTAAACGCATTTTAACAATGACATCTCTTACGAGTTACTTCCCCTCGCTTCGGAATTTTAAATGGGTGAATCTCGAAATTTCTCGCGCAGTAAAGCATCTAAAAGTCAATACAGCTGAAGATGACGAAACTTAAAAGGGAACTAAAATTTTAATCATGTAAACTTGTTACAATCTTCCAGATTACGCGTTTAAAAAAAAAGAAAATGGCGGCTGTTTCACTTTTTTTTGACGTTGACGGAAAATGACGTACTACTTTCCGTTGTCATGTGTTGCTATGATAAGTGGACGGCGGAGCTAAAAACCACTCTGCTTCCCACCTGCTAGTCCGATATCGTGTAATAAGGTTTACCACCTCCAATAGCGTATAAACCTCGAATGTAGTTCCTATAATAAAAAGTAATCCCTCCTTTTTGTTGGTAATGGACAGTATAAGTAGGGGAAAATAGCCCATTTCTATTCGATTTTTTGTTATATTTAGATTTTCCAAATTTCGAATCTATATATACACTTTGTGAGCAACTATCAATGAAAACAGTTGTACCCTTGACCTCTTTAGTAAACAAACAAGAACTTTCTTACATGAATTTCGACCCCACCTTTTCTGATGATTTTACAAGCGGAGAATCTTTTCTGATGATTTTGCAAGTGGAAAACTATTTCCATTGCTGTATTATCCAGTTGCAGCAAATCATTAATATGTAACATTTTAACATTGGTGTCAATCTGGAAAATAATTGGTGGTTTCATACCATAAGCAAACTGTTTACCAAAAAGCAAACCTATGTAATTGTATAGTTGTCGTTAATTTTAACGATTGTTTTACTTAAATATGCCATCAGCTAATTTATATTCTATGCAAACGTTCACTATATTTGAGACATGCATGCATATGGTTAAAGTTGTGTTTTGATATGTTATCAGGTCTGTTTCAGCTACTTGACGTCTATACTGCCTACTGGTACAGCGGAGGGCGCATCAGTCTTTTCCCAGTTCATGTATTGTTTTATTGTCAAAAGTCTCCACCTCGTTAGATGACGTGTTCTTTGCGTTATTAATCATTGCCTTGGCAACTGTTTCCACCGGTACCGATGTATAAGTAGGAAACAAATATGTGAGTGGTTTTAAAAACAAAATAGCCACTCTCTCCCCCATCCTCCGTTCTACCCTGTCGCACAGAAGAAATCTAAAAGAGAAAAAGTGAATAAAATCATGAAAGTTTCGGTCAGTCAAAAATGGCGTTGAGGTAGTTTTTGCAAGTTAAATAATACGACTGAACTGGCTTTTTCGTCATTATTTAAAGACATGTTTTACACTTTTCTAAACAAGCAGTATCATAAATCGATAAAATATATATCGTGGTATAAATCTGATAAGCGCAACAGTTAAAGCATTAAACTTTGTAGCCTATTAATGGATTAGATGGCATTAAGATGGCATGTATTTGACGCGCATTACACGTTGTAGCCTATTAATGGATTAGATGGCATTAATATGGCATGTAAACGTTCCAGGATCTGGTTTCGGGTGCAATAACGCCAGTCTTGTGCTACGTTGTGTATATGCATACTGGTTCTGTTTGTGTAGGAGTGAGGTTATGGTTTTTGAATTTAAAATTAAAAGTCATTAGCTTATCCTGCAACCAACAGACACATTTTACAACAGATGTTCACCGTTTGTAAACCTACTGACGATGACGTATATATTATGAGTTATTTAACAGTGTACAATACTGAATTCTATTGGACGAGTAGCAAGAAGATAGAATCCATATTTGAACTCAACACTGTTAAATAACCTCTTTATAACTTACATAATCGCTATGGACAGACTATAAACAGCTTAAAACAGAAAGGCCAAATCCCCAAACTGGAGTGTCGAATCAAGAGTTACCAACTCATAATTCATTTACGCATATTCAATCTCTGTTATTTTAAGAACCCGTTAACAAACATATTCTTTTAATCGGCATATATTCATTAGTATATGACCTAAACACCTGAATAGAGTTTTGATAAACGGTTTTGTAGTGTAATTTTGCCGTTATTTGCCGGGTACGTTTCTTTAAGGCCCGTATTTTACTCCTCAGAATATTGGTGTATGCGGTCTTTAAAAGTCATCCTAAACAATTGACTGAATATGAGAACTACTTACGCTGGTCTGAATATGGACAGGCGTTGGAAGCCAATTCCTTTTAGGTCCTCTTCCGTTCGTCCCTATAGAAAAAAACATATATCAGATTAGTATTTATTTCGAGGCCGTGTTTATGTTGCCTTCATCCATAGATGTTTTTAAATGTATGTAACATGTTTCAAGTTATTTTCCCCTACAAAGCTCTATGCGAGTTCAGCTATGTGAAATTGACATACTAACATTAGATTTTCATAAAAAAATGGGAAAAGTTATCTGAACATATTGTAATAAAAATGATTTACGTAAATTTGTGTTTTTTGGATGCTTCACTTCAGGCTCGACTTGATCACCTTAATCAGTATTTATTGTATTATAAAAAAAACTTGAACAAGATCAATTAACTTGAATAGTTAAGCGTAAGTGGAGCGCTGTGGCCTAGCGGTAGAGCGTTGGACTCATGATCCAAAAGGCGTGGGTTCGATCCCGGCCATAACCACATGTGTTGTGTCCTTGAGCAAGACACTTTATCTGCATTGCTTAGTACTGGTTCTACCCAAGAAGACAATCAATAAGTACCTTAGAAGCATATCGCTTACAACAGGTATAGAATTAGCTAATTTAATTTTTTTTTATCCCTTTCTTATTCATTTTCAATTTTAAGTTACGGATGTTTTAAATAATGATAGTGTTAGAATATTTATACCTTTGTTTTCATGTAAAGGGCGATACTGTTTTTGTTGGCACCTTGAGATGTAACAAGCTGAAAATGTCTGCATCCTGCAGATTTGGCCACAGAGGCTGTGTTAACAACGTAATCGTGGTCAACTTTCACAAAATGTTCCTGTAAACAAAAATAAACAAAAAGGAGGTAGATCAATATAATACTACATAAATAACAATACAAACAGGAATATTTCAGGATGTACTTAATCGTATAATAGATATACGAGGGCTGTTCAATTAATACGTGGACATTTTCGATATCGCACTCATTTATTGACGTAAACCTTTACATTCAAATGTGTTGTTATCCAACTCATAAGAAATCAAATGATTTAAATAAAAAATCGATATCATGTCGTTGCAATGAATGAAATAATAGGGCGAGAAAACCATCTACGGAGCAGTCCAAAATGTGACATTTATTTCATAACTGCATTTCGGGAATGGCTAAATAAAATCGCCTACAAAAATACACAAAACTAAAGTAGCATTGTCACTGGTATTCCAAAATTACATTTTTTAAATGTTATGGATATTGAACAAGGAGAACTATGATAAATATAAAATAAGTAGACGAACAATTCCTGGTTTGACGACGTCAGAAAAAAATCACGGAGCACTAAAATGTTAATAATTATTAAATAATATCAATTTTTAATAAAACAAAAACAATAATAAAACAATGAAATACAAAAACATAACATTTTAAAGCTTACACATTTTCTTCAAAATATAAATGTTAATAAGTTAAGAATACCAATACCTTCGGGCTCGTGAAATTATTGTTTACAATTGAACTCCAAACCGTGATATATTAAACGAGAATTCTAATTTCTTAAATATATGACTATTGTACTTGTGCCTTTGTGCAAGACACGTGCTGTTTGTGCAAGGCACGTGCTGGTTGAACACCACGTCGTTTTTTCTTTCAATAATGAGAAAAATGGTCCTATAGAAATCATAGCATCCAAACGCAATGGCACCTTAGGTTCGGAAGTGAGTGTACCACAAATAAGCACAATAAATAGTCAATGAACATGACGATAAGCCACGTGAGGATGTGAATACCAGGTTTACGTCACGTCATTATATAAGGCATACACTCGATTTAAGTACAAGTTAAAGAACTATAGGAATATTGTCGATAGTAAGAGTAGGGCAGGGTTCACGGACTCTTATGTATCATTCACCTATCTCTGGGTTTTCCCTTTCTTAACATAAACAAGATGTTGGTGAGTCGTTAAACTACATTTCAAATCTTCGCACAATCGTTTGTTTGGTGTTTAATGTAACTTTTCAGTTCATTTAAGTCGATTTTTTAGTGGTGGAGGCAGACCACCTACTTATTCCTGGGTAGAACCATTACTGTATACCTCTCCCCATCCGTAATCGTGGAGGCAGACCACCTACTTATTCCTGGGTAGAACCAGTACTGTATACCTCCCGCCATCCGTAATGGTGGAGGCAGACCACCTACTTATTCCTGGGTAGAACCGGTACTGTATACCTCTCCCCATCCGTAATGGTGGAGGCAGACCACCTACTTATTCCTGGGTAGAACCAGTACTGTATACCTCTCCCCATCCGTAATGGTGGAGGCAGACCACCTACTTATTCCTGGGTAGAACCATTACTGTATACCTCTCCCCATCCGTAATCGTGGAGGCAGACCACCTACTTATTCCTGGGTAGAACCAGTACTGTATACCTCCCGCCATCCGTAATGGTGGAGGCAGACCACCTACTTATTCCTGGGTAGAACCGGTACTGTATACCTCTCCCCATCCGTAATGGTGGAGGCAGACCACCTACTTATTCCTGGGTAGAACCAGTACTGTATACCTCTCCCCATCCGTAATGGTGGAGGCAGACCACCTACTTATTCCTGGGTAGAACCATTACTGTATACCTCTCCCCATCCGTAATCGTGGAGGCAGACCACCTACTTATTCCTGGGTAGAACCAGTACTGTATACCTCCCGCCATCCGTAATGGTGGAGGCAGACCACCTACTTATTCCTGGGTAGAACCGGTACTGTATACCTCTCCCCATCCGTAATGGTGGAGGCAGACCACCTACTTATTCCTGGGTAGAACCAGTACTGTATACCTCTCCCCATCCGTAATGGTGGAGGCAGACCACCTACTTATTCCTGGGTAGAACCAGTACTGTATACCATCCGTAAGAATCGACACTTTCTCAGTTAAAGAGGCCGGTATAGTAAAGACGCTGCGTTTAAAACGTTCTCGCCTTTCGCCGCTGCGGGTTCGAATAGCACTTGGAGTTCGACGAGTGAAGTGAGAAAGTGTCCATTCCTGCGGATGGCGGAAGGTATATACAGTACTGGTTCTACCTGGAGAAATGGGGTTGGGTCTGCCTCTATGACAAAAAATAAATATCGACGGTCATTTATCATGTAATTCTGTGATGATCATTTGCTGCTAAATCTGACGAACTTTATTTCGTATGCGGAAAATGGGAAGATTAAGGCACAGATAACTTAAAAAAAAGAAAAGTAAGCCGTATTTTAGAACTTTATGTGCTTTTATATATGGTATCATGTGTAAACAGTTATTACAATGAGTATTATACTAAAGTGTGTTAGATCCAACCTTTCCTGCTGTCTTTGCTGTGGTTCCTAAGCAACAAAAGCCAAAGTCACATCCCCTGAACACGTCTTCATGTTTACTGATGTCATCATAGTCGACAACCTTCTGAACCTGCAACATAAAGTGCCAGCTATACTTCAGAAATAGAACATCGTTTACTGTGAATTATCGTTTAATATATCACGGTTTGGAGTTCAATTGTAAACAATAATTTGACGAGCCCGAAAGAGCTCGTGAAATCATTGTTTACAATTGAACGACAAACCGTGATATATTATAGATAATTCACATTAAACGATGTTCTATTTCTATTCTAATACCCATAAAATGTGAAAATAACGCACACATCTGAAATCTTTCGCACTGCTTTGCTTACTCTCCTAACGTTGCATACGTTACAATGCGCAATGCTTATTCTCCTAACGTTGCAAAAATTACAGTGATATATCGTTCAATATAACGAGATATTTTAAACTAGGCTGTATAGTGCGTGTGTATTAAAATATATAATATATCTTTCCTAGTGTGAATCATAACCAGCCGGCATATAATCCTACTGACGTTATCGGTTATTTTAATAGGGATTATATACAGAATCATTGGGGGTGGGGGTACACAGACACGTGTTTTATTTTTTTAAAAATGGTTTAGAGGAGTGTGGGGGGGGGGGGGGGGGGGGGGGGGGGGAGAGGGGGGGGTGGGGGAGGAGCAACTTAAAAAAAATACTGCTGACAACCAAAAAAAGGGAAAACGTCTTGTTTACGTATGCATTTTCTTTAATTTCAGATTTTAGGGGAGGGGAGCCCGACACCACCCACCCACACACCCACGGATCCGCCCCTGATATACGCCAGAAAGGTGTTATCCACGGTCGTAATGTTATATACATGTAGCTTGTATACATATGTAAAGTCACTGACACCTTGTATGGGGCCATATACGAGCCTATATGGTTATCAGATGAATGAAGTTGGTAGACAACTACTTAATATCAATCTAGGCTATATAATCTTACAGTTGTTCACAACGCTATATTAAACGGACACATGACAATCTTGCAGTGTTTATCAACTTGAAATCTTCTTGCATATATTAAATAAAAATGTGTATTTTCAATTTGTCTTCGTTATTCTACCATAGGTTCAAATGTTATTGGTGCAATATAGTCAACAGTAAGATATATGCAAAATATTTTGATTTATACTCTTATAATTATTATTAATGACTGAACAAATGCAAGTTATGTAGAAAAACTAAAGGGACGCCGCGAGTTTTAAAACAATCAAGATTGACGTATGTCCCTTTAAAAATATAAACCTAAGGATGGGGCTATTTATAGCAGTAGCAGTACTAGTAGCATTAGCAGCAGCGACAGCAGCAGTAGTAGTAGAAGTAACATCAGTAATAGTAGTAGAAGTAGCAGTAGTAGCAGTAGAGGTAGTAGTTGTAGTAGTAGTAGTAGTAGTAGTAGTAGTAGCAACAACAGTAGCAGTAGCAACAGCAGCAGTAGTAGAATAGTAGCAGCAGTAGCAGCAGCAGCAGTAGTAGTAGCAGTAGAAAAGGGTGATATTTGCTGTTGTGGTATCAACAGTTAACTTGGTAATGGTGGTAGTGAAAGAAATGTTTAGAAACATAATGGAAAACAAGAAAATAAAGGAAAGTTAAAAGAAATAAAGGTAAGAAATAACTCACGAATCGGCTGTCGTTGCTCACTGGGAGCTCTGCTTCACGACGTCCGACGAGAACTACTTTCTTGAAATAATCACCACGTGATAGTTCCCGAACTAATGCCTTTCCTACTTCTCCTGTGTGTCCGAGCACAAACGCACAAGGGCCCGCCATTACACGATAAAAAAAAAACACGTACAGCTAGTTCAATACCTCGCGATAATAACGTGTTATTATATTCAATGTCCTGGTTTGTAAACTGAATGTAAAACAGGACTTTGATTTATGAGGACGTTCGGCACTTATCTTTCTCGGTCGATTTGTCCTCTACATTTACGAACCGTAGGACGGTACGAATAAAATGCTCTTATTAAAACATCGCAATAGCAGGGGCGTAGCTGTACCTAAAACAGTGTGTATGCACAAGGTCTAGGGGTGTTCCGGGGCATGATACCCCGTGATTTTTTTTAAGAAGGAAACCAAATCCTGCATTCCGACGATATTTAAAGCAGCAAACAATATGTTTTTTAGCAGGCGATATCAAGCTTTTTTAGTCTGCCCTACCACCCCATACCCTCTCAGATAGTATTGCATGCTTGGCATTTTTATTTATTTTTTTACTTCTGGGGACAATGTGTAGGCACGTGCCTACAATGCCTATAGGCAGCTACGCCACTGAATAGATAATGCAAAATTTAATTAATATACATGTATTGAAAAGGTGTTTCGAAACATTTAAATATCCGTATTACATGTATTTGTATTATTATTAAACAGTTTAATTAGCAGGAGGAAAATGCGAATGTCTATTATTAGATGTGTTACCCTGATAAAAAATCATTATTATGCGTATATATATCCATGTGTTACTGTCAAGATAATTTGGCTTGAAACTGTTCTTAGAATATAAAAAATGGCGAGTTAGTTCATACAAATATAATATATATTGCACCTCACACAAAATTCTAGGCATCTCATTGGTTGAGTGCGGTGGTGGCCCTCTGTTTGTTCTATAGTGGATCAGAAGATTTCATAGAGGGTCACTAAAAAAATATAGACTACAATTCTGATTCAAAGTTTAAATAGTTCTTTAAGACGTTAGTAACAAACCTAAGTATATTAATAGTGTTTTTAAACTGTACCGGTTGTGACGTCAACGTCATGACGTCAAATTGCGCGAACGTTTCAATGACGTTGACGCTCCATTAAATTGGATTAAATATCGGTGTTTGCCTTAAAAATGTGCGCGTTGCAATAAATCAGTTATTGGGTTTGTTAATGATCCCTTACAGAAATATGTGGGGTCAGTCAGATATATATAGGGTGACTCTGCTATTGCCTCGCCACCACAAATCTTACTGACACCACATATTTCTGTAGGGGGTCAGTAACAAACCCAATAACTAATAGACTATTAGCGTTTGTTGTAAGTCTAAAATTATTGATTTACACTGAACGCTCCAAATGTATGCACCATAGATAACACCCCAGTATATTGTAAAGTGTAAATAAATGTAATCTTTTGAGTTTTTGTATTTACTATTCTGTCAGTTAAAGAAATCATAAATTATATAATATTTAGGTTACACTGGTGACGAGTATAATAGTTTGCAGGATTAAAGTGACTGTAGGCGATCTTGAAGTATGCTTCCAAATATGTGCACTAAACTATTGTTCGGGGCGTTTGTTTCAACCAAAGGTTTTTCAGCAATTACATGAGCAATTTTAATAATACTTATACTTCATTTTTAGTGGTAAATAAAAATATCTTAATTTCGAAAATCAGTTGAGAAATTTAAGATTTTCAATTTCAAACCGTAACATTTCAGGTAATTTCAGACCGTAAAACCAGACCACAAACCGTCCCAGAATGAAAATCTAAGCATGGTTATCTCGATTCTAATGCTCTTTCATTCAAATGAAACAAATATAAAATAAAATCATACAAACACACATGTTTTTCTATAAAACCTCAATTCACGGATGCCTGCATATGACGTCGTTTGTATCGACGTTATGTGAGGTCACACATTTATCGGGAGTTTTAAGTGTAACACTACGGGGTCGTATGCTATGCTTGGTACATTTAATAACAAGGTCCGGACTTCGCGTTGTGATTTCCATAATTTATTAGTACATATAAAACAGTCCGAATAATTACACATTCATAATCCTGTTATATATATAAACATTTCCGTTTAGTATAGTGGTTTTTAGTACGTCCATTTGTTAACTACTTAATAGTCCCTATTATTAAATGTCTTAGGTTCACAAAGTATAATAGTATTTAGAAACTTTCAAATGTTCAAATCTTCTTATTAGTATGTAACGATGACTGCACTAATATACTGGTTTACATAGTATAGTTTAACTTATCCCACACCTTGTCTTAGACTGCGGGAATCCATCTTACAAGATAGACTGACTCTCCACTCTTTAACCACCGGCCCCAGACTCTCTACTCCCGACTCTCCTAGACTTTCTGTGCGCTCAGTATTATATTAGAAGATTCCCCCAGAATACCTTTCGGCAGTTAGTCATGCCTCACATATGGACATTGACCTGTGTAGCTACAGGTTAATGCCATGGTGATTACCTCATTGTATGCATAAATTACCCACAAGAATCCATAGTTTAGAACAGGTAAACAAAACAGGTGTTCAGATGATTAACCAACAGCTAACTGACAATATTAGGAATCTCCCATTGTATGATCAGTTATAAGAGGGGTGTATTTCAACCCTAATTGTGTTACATTTATAAACTGTTATTAGGTTAATTACATTGGCAAGGCTGTAGTGTTACATACGGTCGCAAATTTGAGACGTTAGCCAATGGAGCAACGCGTTACATAATAGTGCATTAGACAAACATTTTATCATGTCGATCTGCATAATTCTGCCGAGAAACAGGGTGCCTGATATAAAACCTTATCTCGGCAGTTACATTCCTATCCCGTCAGTGCACCACTTTTGATGACGTCAGCACGTCATTTGATGACGTCAGGGTATATTTGATGACGTCTGGGTATTTTTGAAAGGAAAAATGGAAAAAATGTAAATTAAATGATTTTAAACGATCAACATGATAAATAGAATATCATGTTAGTGCTTGATCATATCCAGTTTATCAGGTTCGGCACGAACAAAATTAAGCCCTCGGCATAGCCTCGAACTTCATTTGTTTCTCAGCCTCACCTGATAAACTGGATGTGATCAGGCACTAACATGATATTCTCTATTTACAGTCAAAATGCTTTTTACATGGTGTTTTTCCCATTAATACAGCAGCTGGTAGCAGTCCTGTGTCGATGTATATGTCCCCTAAATTTCTCTGTGGAATCCTGTAGGGGACCCTCAAAGAAGAAGAAAAATCGAGACATTTTGAATCATGGTACGAAGTGAGAAATTGAAGATGGCGTCCAAGATGGCCGCCAAAACTGGAAAATATCCAATATCAGTGAGTTTTATGTAAAAAGCTTGACAAAATAATGCAATTTTTTATTGATATCTACATGCAAACAATTTGTAAATTATAATCATTTTTTATTTTTGGCTAATGAGAGAGAGAGAGAGAGAGAGAGAGAGAGAGAGAGAGAGAGAGAGTATGTGTGTTTCTGCAACATGGCCACTCCAGAAATCATGACTTGTTATATTCCCGCAACTGATCCTATAGAATTTATAAAGATTTCAGAAATATTCTACAGAGGGTATATTTGCATTTACAAGATGAATTCTGTAATGCAGAAAACGACCGCGATGGTGGCTAAGTGGTAGACCATTTGCCTCGCATGCAGGAGGTCGTGGGTTTAATCTTCGACTGAGTCACATTAAATACTTCATAACAATTTACCCGGTATCAGAATAATTTGACCGGATGGGGTACAGCGATGTATCCCAGCGGGCAGCACTATTTGGGTTAATCATTGAGCTAACTGATACAAGTAACACCGTCGTGAGATGACTGAAATATTGTTAAAAGCTTTAAACTTTAAACCCCATTCATGTATACATACAATACTACAGCTGATCTAGAAGAATCATGGAGTAGTATTGTGATTCCGAAAGCCTACTGAGATTTCAAGGTGTGTTATTCAATTGTGAATCAAAGCATTGCCACAATAGGTCTCACACCTCTATTATCTCCCTTGAAAGAGACAAAAGGAAAACAGAAAATAATTCTAATTTTTTCTCTATTTTAGGCAATTTTTAATTTGACAAAGAGGTTTTTCTTTGCTTCAGCATACATCTGCAGTGTAAAAGACTGATGATACAGAAAATCCCACGTTGATATGAAGTTGCATTCAAAATTCATAAGCATTTGACCGAAGCACCACAAAGTCAGCTAGATAGTGTATGAATTTGGTATTTTTCATAGAGGTTGCATAAATATGAGCGAGAAAAAAAACCAACCTGGCTAATGTTTGTATTTTTTTGTTTTATTTTACAGATCTTAGCAGTCCTGAAGATATTAAATCAACAACAAGGTCTGCTGGGACGTTTTGAAGGTCATGTGTTGGAAACAGCTATACAGTAACCCTATGGGAAATTAATTGTGGTGTGAGACCAATAGTATTTCCATCGATGAAGCGTGTTGAAAGTGACGATGATGCAGTCATCTCTGAGAAGTCTATAGTGAATGTTGAAAGTGACGATGATGCAGTCATCTCTGAGAAGTCTATAGTGAATGTTGAAAGTGACGATGATGCAGTCATCTCTGAGAAGTCTATAGTGAATGTTGAAAGTGACGATGATGCAGTCATCTCTGAGAAGTCTATAGTGAATGTTGAAAGATGCTTGCAATATCAAAACCTAAACTTTATGTTCACAGTTAAAGGAAGTGAACACCCATCCATATTTCTAATATATTATACATAACATATCAGCCCAGAAGATTTCGAGGAGCTTCTTATTTGACTAGGTTCATTTCATATGCCTAACTTTTCTTTCCTTGTGCGCATTGAAAAGTATTTCAGAAACAGTGGTGCCGAGAATATTTGGATCGAAAGCTGTCTTTGGAATACGTGTAGTGCAGTCAGTCCTTGGGAGTACACCTTACGTGAGATAATGTCCACGAATTTTAATATTTTGAGACTTTTGTTCCACATGTATCAACATGAATGTGAACATCACAAATATACCTATTATTTGACAACTACATAGAAGTACAAGTTAAGGACACAAACATAATCGAAAAAGAGAGGCGAATGAAATAAGAAAAGTTGAAAAGCCTTTACGCTATTGTCAGAGGAAATGGAAGCTCTAACTAGAAAGGGGTAAATCGCTAACAATCACACTGCAACATGTATAAAAAGATGTTCCATAGAGATGGCGTCGTTCACCGTTGTGTCGCATGTAACGATGTTAATGACGTCGTTCACCGTTGTGTCGCATGTAACGATGTTAATGACGTCGTTCACTGTTGTTTCGCATGTAACGATGTTAATGACTTCAATGCTAGTAATCAAATTATTAAACTTCTTCAACAAGGTTTCCGTTATCGTTCTATCGCCGCAACGAAACCCTACTGGAGAAGTGTAACACCAACCTAAAAACATTTTTGCATCTACAAATATCACAACATTTATTCTGTGGAAACTTCTGACGGATTTCCTGACCACTTTACACAGTTAATCAGGAAATTCATCAGGAAAGGATATTCCCCCTTTTGTATTGCAACGCACTTCATGCTTGGTGACTGACCCCTCTTGTTCGATGACCGAAAAACCTCTGGGACTCTATATACCTTTTGAAACTCTAAAAGGTGAGACTCGGTTGGTGCATGAACGCTTATCCCTTAGGTTTTCTGGTCGTAGCCTAGATTGTTGTTCGCTTTGACTGAAACCATTGTGGTTGTTCAGTAAAATTCTGGATACATCCTGAGGTGTTTCAAATCATTTATTTGTTTTAGAAATAGTTACATATACGTGTATCGTTTGCTAATTTCTCTGGATGTGGACCTTATTGTTAGAGATTTCCTTTTGCTGGGACGTACTTATATTTACACTATCTTGTCAATTTGGGCACTGAAGACACATACCACTGATTTAAGTTAACCAGTATAGGCCATATTGTAACCAGTAGGCCATATTGTAACCAGTAGGCCATATTGCCTGCGGACCGCTTCAAGGCAGTAACCATGTCTTCAGCACTCTGTGTGTTATGTATTGTCCTGTTCATTGCTCTTTGTTTGTGATGCTGTGCAGACCTACGATGCCACTGCCTTTGGGTGTTCTGAATTCTGATGAGAAAATGTTAATAGCTTTGACTAGAAAGTAGGAAAGTGTCGATTTTTACGGATGGCGGCAATTATTCAGCTGCCGAAAGCAGATGACCCTTATATGGGTTTTATATCTGTCTATGGTAAACAGACTGTGACTCATGTAAGTGGCCATAAACATGCTTTACAACTTAAATTCCTAGAGAACTCGTCTGAAAAACTTGAATGGTATAAACACATATTTTGTAATGTTGAAAGTTTACCGTTTCACTTGCTGAAATGACGTTTTCGTACACCAGTCCACTGAAATGTAGCATGTAGTCATTGTTATTATACGTATATTAGTCATTATTATTATACGTATATTAGCGATGAAGAAAAGCTACTGATTTCAAGCCTACTGATTTCCTTTTTTTTTAATTTTCATTATTATGGTTTTCATTATTGCTAATGGTAAGGTAACAACAGTTCCTTTACATTTTTTATTTTGATAACGCAATCTTATAATTATACATGGTATCAGTAAACAGTTTGTATGTGTAGTAATGCACACGCTAACGCACACGTATCCCTTACATGTGAACAATTGTATTTCTGAAACATTCCGTGCTGATGTGTTCTTCTAGCACGTCGTGTTACAAGGGTGAATTGTAATCAATATGTAAGGCATGTCAAGGTATTTGAACAGACAGAAGCGATGTCGCCCACATTGATTCAACATGCTTGGTAGGAAGGTAAAATGCATGGTAAAAATCGTGAAGAATGTAAGCAAAAACCGGTCGTGGAGTGTTTATGTCTCCGTGACAACATTTATTGTTTTCAATATTGTCAATAACACCTGTGACTTAATTGATGTCTCTGTGTAGCTATTTTACGCTTGCGTAAAACCTTGCTTATACTGTTTCTGCTCAGGAAAAGTGGTGTGGTCTGCCTCAACAACAAAAAAAATTAAAGAGCGATTACTGTCAATCCAAATCTAAATAAAGTTGTTTTTGTTTTAAATTGTATGTAGTTTTATTTACCACTAAAATTGTCTGTTTTAATTATATACAACTTATTAAGGTAGCAGGTGAATATTGTCTGAAAATTCCAAACCTTTGGCTGAAACAAGCGCCCCAAACAGTAGGCCCTATGATTCGTCCAATGAAATAGTTTTGTCTAGAAACTCGGCTAGTTTTTGTTGTTTAAATCATTAATATTAATTAATAAGATGCTTAACGACTCTAATAAATTATTTTGTGGTTGGAGTTTATTTGAATTATATGCACAACTGTCAGTAATATATACTCCGTTTTAATTAATATTGATGATTTAGCAACAAAAACCAGGCGAATGTTCGTGTTTTCCAGGAAAACATTTTCATATAAATAATTATTAAGGTAATATGCGTCTTATTGCAATGCATATTTAGGAAGTGAATGCATACGTCTGATTCTGTGTCTCTCCTCATAGCTAGGCGCCCTGCCGTAGTTCATCCGAAGGTAGTCTGTCCTTGGTTGTTCGCAAATATTTCTGCCTATAGAGGATTATTATTTGGATTCAATTGACAGTAATCTCTCTTCGAGATTGTTTTGTTTTTTGTGGTTGAGGCAGACCACACCATTTTTCCTGAGCAGAAATAGTACTGTATAATTCCCTCCATCCGTAAAAATCGACACTTTCTTGCTTGACAAGTCGAGATCCCAGTGGAATTCAAACCCGCAACGCTCCGTAAATAAATAACGTTTCATAAAATAGTTATTTCGACTTATCTTAAAATCCATTATATTAAATTATTTCTGATATAATATGGTTGACTATATCAATATATTGTTTATCAAAACAATCGTTTACCTAATCGTACATGCCGAAAGTCAGAAATATCATTCAAAAATTGATACTTAAATACATAAGTTATTATTTTCAAATTTAGTATTCATTGCTATCATTATTTAAAAGTGTCTTCTGGGCCCATGGGCCGGCTGTCTTCTGGGCCCATGGACCGGCTGTCTTCTGGGCCTATGGGCCGGCTGTTTTTTGTATATGTATAAGTTATTATATTATACAAAGGTCAATATAATAACTATGTATTTACTTCCTATAAGAGTGCATGCTGACTAGTTTTCGATTTCCCCACCCTATAGATATATATATATATACTTACTGGGCATAGCGGATACAACTATCCAACCAACATTGGCACCGTGGTCCATCCCCACCCCTGGGGGAATAGCCCTTGGGTCTTAACTTGGAAACCGTTGCGATCCCCACACAATAACCATATATACACTTACTGGACACGAACAGACGGATACAACCAGCATCGTCCCAGGGGCCCTTCCCACTCCTGGGAATTAACCCATGCCCATAACTTGAAAACCGTTGAGCTCCCCACACTGTAACTGAACATGAACAGACGGATACAGCCATCCACCAGCATCGGCCCTGGGGACATAACCACTGGGCCATAAATTGGTAACTGTTGAGATCCTTACCCTATATAATCGCTATATACGCTTACTGGGCATGAACAGGTGGATACAGCCATCAAACCAGCATCGGTCCTGGGTCTATTCCACCACTGGGGACATAACCACTGAGCCATAAATTGGTTACTGTTGAGATCCTCACCCTATATAATCGCTATATACGCTTACTGGGCATGAACAGGTGGATTATAAGAATCTTTCATGGGTATCCGGTGAAGATAGGGAATTCCAACCCGAGGTATAAGTGTTTTTATCGGAACCGAGGCTTATACCGAGGGTTGGAATTCCGTATAACCGAATACCCATGATAGATTATTTTCTTGCATATCAGAGACATTTTGTGCGTTGACGCCGCCAACTACTAACGTTTTGCATGTTTTCCTGCATACCGGATGTTGGCGCGCGTGAAATTTATCTATATATTATATTCAGCAACGTGCAGTAACGTCACCACCAGCAACTTCCAATACCGTCACCTAGTTGCATTACCACCAGCAACGTGCAGTTACATCACCACCAGCAACGTGCAGTACCGTAACTACCAGAAACTTGAAGTATCGTCACCACCAGCAACTTGCAGTACCGTCAACACAAGCACCGTGCAGTACCGTCACGTCAGCACCAGCAAATTTAAGTACCGTCACCGTCAACAACTTGCAGTACCGTAACCACCAACAACTTGAAGTACTGTCACCACCAGCAACGTACAGTACCGTCACCACCAGCAACTTGAAGTACCGTCACTACCAGCAACGTGCAGTACTGCCACCACCAACAGCTTAAAGTATCGTCACCGCCAATAACTTGAAGTACCGTCACCACCAGCAACTAGCAGTACCATCACCACCAGTACCTTCTAGTACCGTCACCACCAGCAACTTGAACTACCGTCACCACCAGCAACTTGAAATACCGTCACAACAAGGAACTTGCAGTACCGTCACCACCAGCAACGTCACCACCATCAACTTGCAGTACCGTCATCTAGTTGCACAGAAACCAATAACGTGCAGTACCGTCACCACCAGCAACTTGAAGTACCGTCACCATCAGTGACTTGCAGTACCATCACTATCAGTGACTTGCAGTAACGTCACTACCAGCAACTTGCAATACTGTCACCATCAGTGACGTGCAGTAACGTCCCCACCAACAACTTGCAGCACCGTCACCATCAATGACTTGCTTTGACGTAACCACCAGCAACTTGCTGTACCGTCACCATCAGTGACTTGCAGTACCGTCACCATGAGTGACTTTCAGTACCGTCACCATCAGTGACTTGCAGTACCGTCACCATCATTGACTTTCAGTACCGTCACCATCAGTGACTTACAGTACCGTCACCACCAGCAACTTGCAGTACCGTCATCTAGTTGCACAGCCACCAATAACGTGCAGTACCGTCACCACCAGCAACTTGAAGTACCGTCACCACCAGCAAATTGCAATAAAGTCACCACCAGCAACTTGCATTACCGTCACCATCAGTAACTTTAAGTGCCGTCACCATCTGTGACTTGCAGTTCCGTCACCATCAGTGACTTGCAGTTCCGTCACCATCAGCAACTTGAAGTACCGGCACCATCAGCAACATGCAGTACGGTCACCATCAGCAACTAGAAGTACCGTCATCATCAGTGACTTGCAGTTCCGTCACTATCAGTGACTTGCAGTTCCGTCATCATAGTAACTTGAAGTACCGTCACCATCAGCAACATGCAGTACGGTCACCTGCAACAACTTAAAGTACCGTCATCATCAATGACTTGCAGTTCCGTCACCATTAGCAACTTGCAGTACGGTCACCATCAGCAACTTGAAGTACCGTCACCATCAGTTACTTGCAGTTCCGTCACCATCAGTGACTTTCTGTTCCGTTACCATCAGTGACTTGCAGTACGATCACCATCAGCAACTTAGAGTACCGTCACCATCAGTGACTTGCAGTTCCGTCACCATCGGTGACTTGCAGTACGGTCATCATCAGCAGTTTGAAATACCGTAACTATCAGTGTCTTGCAGTACCGTCACCATCAGTGACTTGCTGTTCCGTCACCATCAGTGACTTGTAGTTCCGTCCCCATCAGTAACTTGCAGTATGGTCAAAATCAGCAATTTGAAATACCGTCACTATCAGTGTCTTCCAGTACCGTCACCATCAGTGACTTGCAATACCGTCACCATCAGTGACTTGCTATTTAGTCACCATCAGCAACTTGAAGTACCGTCACCATCATCAACTTAGAGTACCGTCAACATCAGTGACTTGCAGTTCCGTCACAATCAGTGACTTGCAGTACGGTCACCATCAGTGACTTGCAGTTTAGTCACCATCAGCAACTTGAAGTACCGTCACCATCAGTGACTGCAGTTCCGTCACCATCAGTGACTTGCTGTTCCGTCACCATCAGTGACTTGTAGTTCCGTCCCCATCAGTGACTTGCAGTACGGTCAAAATCAGCAATTTGAAATACCGTCACTATCAGTGTCTTGCAGTACCGTCACCATCAGTGACTTGCAGTAACGTCACCATCAGTGACTTGCAGTTTAGTCACCATCAGCAACTTGAAGTACCGTCACGATCAGTGACTGCAGTTCCGTCACGATCAGTGACTTGCAGTTCCGTCATCATCCGTGACTTGAAGTTCCGTCACCATCAGTGACTTGTAGTTCCGTCACCATCAGTGACTTGCAGTACGGTCACCATCAGCAACTTGAAATACCGTCACTATCAGTGTCTTGCAGTACCGTCACCATCAATGACTTGCAGTTTAGTCGCCATCAGCAACTTGAAGTACCGTCACCATCAGTGACTTGTAGTTCCGTCCCCATCAGTGACTTGCAGTACGGTCAAAATCAGCAATTTGAAATACCGTCACTATCAGTGTCTTGCAGTACCGTCACCATCAGTGACTTGCAGTAACGTCACCATCAGTGACTTGCAGTTTAGTCACCATCAGCAACTTGAAGTACCGTCACGATCAGTGACTGCAGTTCCGTCACGATCAGTGACTTGCAGTTCCGTCATCATCAGTGACTTGAAGTTCCGTCACCATCAGTGACTTGTAGTTCCGTCACCATCAGTGACTTGCAGTACGGTCACCATCAGCAACTTGAAATACCGTCACTATCAGTGTCTTGCAGTACCGTCACCATCAATGACTTGCAGTTTAGTCGCCATCAGCAACTTGAAGTACCGTCACCATCAGTGACTTGTAGTTCCGTCACCATCAGTGACTTGCAGTTCCGTCACCATCAGTGACTTGCAGTACCGTCACCATCAATGACTTGCAGTTTAGTCGCCATCAGCAACTTGAAGTACCGTCACCATCAGTGACTTGTAGTTCCGTCACCATCAGTGACTTGCAGTACCGTCACCATCAGTGACTTGCAGTACCGTCACCATCAATGACTTGCAGTTTAGTCGCCATCAGCAACTTGAAGTACCGTCACCATCAGTGACTTGTAGTTCCGTCACCATCAGTGACTTGCAGTTCCGTCACCATCAGCAACTTTAGTACCGTCACCATCAGCAACTTGAGTACCGTCACCATCAGCAACTTGAAATACCGTCACCATCAGTGTCTAGCAGTACAGTCACCATCAGTGACTTGCAGTTCCGTCCCATCAGTTACTTGCAGTACCGTCACCATCAGCAGCAACGTGCAGTATCGTCACCACCAGTGACTTGCAGTAACGTCACCATCAGCAGTAACGTGCAGTACCGTCACCACCAGCAACTTGCAGTACCGTCATCTACTTGCATTATCACCAACAAACGTGCAGTACCGTCAACACCAGCAACTTGCAGAGCGGTCATCTACTTGCATTATCAACAGCAACTTGCAGTACCGTCTCCACCAGCAACGTGCAGAACCGTCATCTTCTTTCATTATCGCCAGCAACGTGCCGTACCGTCACCACTAGCAACTTGCAGAACCGTCATCTACTTGCATTATCACTAACAACTTGCAGTACCTTCACCACCAGCAACGTGCAGAACCGTCATCTACTTGAACATGCAGTACAGTCACCACCAGCAACTTGCAACCGTCGCCATCAGCAACTTGCAGTAATGTCATCTACTTGCATTATCACCAGTAACGTGCAGCACCTTCACCACCAGCAATGCGCAGTACCGTCACCACCAGCAATGTGCAGCACCTTCACCACCAGCAACGTGCAGTACCGTCACCACCAGCAACGTGCAGAACCGTCACCACCAGCAACTTGCAGTACCGTCATCTACTTGAATTTCCACCAGCAACGAGCAATACCGTCACGACCAGCAACGAGCAATACCGTCACGACCAGCAACGAGCAATACCGTCACGACCAGCGACGAGCAATACCGTCACGACCAGCGACTTCAAGTACCACCAACTACTAGCATTACACATTATTATTATTATTATGTTCCGTTTAGTCGACTATATATACTGTGCATGTCTCATTGTGGTGAAAATTGTACGGAAATGTCAAACGATTTTAGGCGTAAAATACCGAACTATGGCGAAAAATATCGAATAAGGGCATTGCTGGTCTATTCCAGCAGGTATCCACCGTTACCCATATAGAAGGGATTTTAATACCAAATATCATCCCCACCTGGACACCGTCTCTCCAGCCGCCACCCTTTACAAACGAAACTAGATTACACCCACCTGGACAATTCGTTGTCAAAAGTTGTCTGAAAAAAAAACATTCATTTGACCCCACCCCTACCAACCTCCGCCCACACACACACGGAAAACCTATAGCAGGGGTTTTCTACGGTTTAACTTCCCGACCCTAGGACAACTAAAATATCAAAATCAAAATTCCCGCCCCCACTGGACGCTACCATCCCCAACTTGGACAACTAAAATGCCAAATACCCCTCCCATGGACGCTGCCCCACTAGACAACCTTTTTCTGAACACACTACCCCACGGACAACCTATAAAAGGATTTTTCTGATTCAACACCGTCCCAAATACCTGAAAAAATGAAATATTAACAATAACTGGACACTGCCCCCACCACTACCCCCTTGACAAACTTTAGCGTACAGGGTGCTTGGAGTGTGTGTGTTGATACTTTAGTTGCCCTTGGGCAGGGCGAATTAAATCATAGAAAACCCAGTCTTTAACATGTTCGTGGGTGGGGTTGTCAGACAATGTTTTTTTTATATTTTATTTGTCCAGGGTGGTGTTGAATAATAGAAATACCCTGCTATAGGCTATCCGAGTGGGGTAGCGTCCACGGATTGGGAATGGGTATTTTGATTATTTTAGTTGCCCAGCGTCGGGAATGGGTAGGTGGGTGATGTGGGGTTAAACCATAGAACTTCTTTAGTTGTCAGGGTGGAGCCAAATGAATCATTTAATTAGAGACAATTTGTGTTATCGAGCTGTCCCGAGGTGTAATCACAGTTATATGTTTCCACGGTTGGGTGTGGTGGGTAGGGTGAGAAAATGTGTACACGTTTGGATTGTATTTGGTATTAAAACCCCTTCTATAGCCAAAAGTCGTTGTAATATCACCACATCATCATAACGTAAGCACTGAATATAACAAGGCTCGAAATTAGCACTAGTCCTGTAGGCTAGCAAAAATGCTGCCGGGCTAGCAAAGTCTGTGTCTGGGTAGTCCCGATGGGCTAGTAACAAAAATTATTCAAATGAGAAATAAGTTATAAATCGATTAGATTATGTAGTGACAGCACTGTCTAACCTAAAAGGTCTTTTAAAAACCTGATATTTCCAAAGTTTCAATAAATGTAAAACTCGTATAAAGAAACCGAAACTTGGATTAAAATAGTATTTTCAGTTGAATATTATATTGGGCTAGTAAATTTTGAGCAGGTCTAGTGATTTTACCCAACTACTAGACCGGTGGTCTTGTAACTAAAAATGTTAATTTCTAGCCCTGCTTAATGACACGTGCACTGCATAGTTATTAAGTCGACTAAACTGAATCTTTTAGAGCCACCGAACCTTATGGTCAGTGATCTGAACATAATGACAAACCATCTGCATATAAAGACACATGAACTTCATATAATGACAAATGCACTGAATATAATAACGAAGGACAGATGTGAACTGCA